>VMDR010006148.1:0-47073 GCA_007922815.1 Macrotus californicus
TTTAGAGTCTATACTGTTTTAACACTTACCCCTGAGGCTGCTGGTTGTGTTGTAGGGGAAGTATTTTTGCTGCAATCATCTGAATTAGAAGAGGTGGAAGATGGAGTCATAGGAACAGAATTATTGCTACTACCTGCAACAGTCAAAATTAACCTCATAAATATACATATACTCTCCTGTTAAGGATGGCAAATACTTTACAATCAAATAGCATTTTATTATATTTACCAGAGCAAGCCTTTGACTTATTTATGTTCTTAGGTTTTCGTTTCCTGGTTTGAATTCCCTCTTTTTTCATAGCAAGCGGTCGAGGCACCTAAAAAAAAAATTTCACATGGGCCATTCGGTTAATAAATATTATGTTGAAGAAAACCCAAACTTTAGCTCAAGACCCAACATCAGTACTGAAAGCCCTCATTTAAAAGAACTTGGCATAAATCGCAATCCAATTTTTATATACACTCTGTAGATTCCAACTGCACAAAGACTACACTTACCCCATCAAATGTGTATTCCTTCAGAGAAAATGAGGTGATTTGCCAGGGAGATATTATTCCTTCAATTAATGCTTATTGTTTTATACAACTTCAATTATAGAGGAAAACCGCTGAATGCATACTTTTATTTCAAAGAGCTCATGTGCTCTCTTCTTCCAATTGCACATATGTGAGGATCTTTTCCTTTTTCAGATGTATTTATAATATTTTGTGCTATCCTTAAAATGAAATATAGAATCTTCCTAACTATAATTATCAAATACAGGGTATGGCAAGAGTAGGTTTACAGTTGTATGTGAAACAGTTTATTCTTGTATTATTATTTATTAATGATTGTATTATTTTCCATACAAACAACTGTAAATCTACTTTTTCCTCACTCTGTATATTACTCCTTTGTATAAATATATTTGATTGCATTCAAAAATTAAGGTATAAAATAGTTATTGTGCCCTTCTAGGCCTTTCCGTGCTTTTTTCTCTTTGTGCAGGCTTTTTAACAGGGTTACTACAATTTTATCAATTCTAAAACATACATTTTTCACATTTTAATATTTCTAATATTGTCTTACAGTGGATGTGTGTGACAGTTTAACTGGTAGCATTTTTGTTTCTTACTGCCATCTAAGATAATAGTTTAATATAATTAATATCATCCTGGATTCAATAACATGCCTATAGAAAAACCAGATTTTTAATTTTCATCCTCTTCTTCTTTGCTGACTTTTTTAACTGAAATCTTTTACGAACTATAGTAAATACATATGCACTATGAGCAGAATACATGGCGCACCCCATGGAGCTTCATGTAGAGTCCACAAGCATTGCACACAGGTTCGCCCTCGGCGTTTCTACGCCACAGAGTGGTCGTTGTGGTGTGACAGTTGGCACAGGACAATCCAAGCCGCCGGGAGGAAGGCTAGAAAGCAGCACAAGAAAGTAAGTGTACAGTTGTCAGTGATTTTTATGTATATGCTACATAGACGAATGTAAAATGTCCCTGTCATCAACAAGCACGTACCTGGTTATTATAAATAAGAGGTTCATTGAGAAAAAATTTGAAGTGTAATTAGACTGACCTTCCAGGCCCAAGAAACTTAAGTTTTACATAGTGTGCTTGATCCCAAACACATATTTGATTTGCTCCAGCATATGAATGTGGATTATAGGGTAACCAGGAACCAGTCAGTGCTGGCCAGTAACTGGACCCCTGTCGTCAGAGGTCTGAGATGTAAGGCGACTGAAATGCAATCGCAACCGCCTGCCAACAGGTAAAGTGGCTCTGGGCAGACACTGTTTCATCTGAAAACTTAAATTAATCAGGTCTATTTCTCATGTGCAGAGGATCAAACCAGAAACTTTTGAAGAACCTATACATTAACAGAAATTTTGACTTTGGGAAATGTACAAAATGTTTGTGAAGGTTTGTAAAGTTGTAAATGTTTTTAATATACTCCATAATTACCATGATCAAATGCTGCCTGAATTTTTGTATTACTCATTTTTGCAAAGGATAAGCAAATTTTCTGGCATTATTTTAATGCTGGCATTGTCTTATATACAATGATACTAATAGATTTTATTTATCCTGCCACTACAATAATGAATGTTTTTTCACACAAAGGGTTAAATGATATTATCAGAAAGTCAACCCTGTTACTGTCGTTATGATTTCCATGTTCCCTTATACCTGTAACATCCTTAAAGGGAATTTATTTCCCCTAAATTATGAAAGAATGATAAAGAATGAGATTTTAACCTAGTATCAGCTTCCTCCCTAGAATGTCAAAAATCTAAATTTGTTTATAAATTACCTAGACAGGCAACTAAAAACATGGTGCCATGACTCCTCTTTAAAAAGCTATAGGAAAAATCCAGGGACCAAAACAGGATGAAAGTTACAGAATTTGGGAAGTTAGCTACACTAATTAATTTAAGAGAAGAAGTTGTAAAGAACACACAACAAAAACAAAACTTGAGCATGTATTGAAAATTCACAGATTAAAGGGCAGAGATGTCCACATATTTTGGTGGCAATTTTAAAAGTTACAATTGAATTTCACTTACAGTTCACATCCTGTTGTATTACTTTAGCATAACTCTTCACAGACAAATCACAAAAACAATGGGACACTGGTAAGCCTCTTAGCACTACAACATTTTAAGAAACCGGTGCTAAAAAAAAAAAAATCAATTTGACTTTTGGTAGTAATGAATATGCCTGGATGACAGGAGAACTATTTGGATTTTGCTTTGCTAAAATGCTGAAAACGTATAAAACCTTACTCATCAGAGTTTCTTTTTCCTTCTTCCTTTCTGGTTAAAAGAAAATAATTTCCTAGGAAAACACTCTTTTCTCTTTATAAGTGTAAAATCAGAAAACAAGGGACAGGAAGGTTCATTTTATAAACAGGCAATTTATGACAGTTTCCAGTGGAATTTGGAGCCAATGTGAAGAAAAGTTGTTATCAGAATTCGCCATTATATCAAAGAACTTTATGACTGTCAACTGCAGATCATAAGTGAAGCCAGTCCTCATAAACATGTGAAATGAAGGTGAGTGGGTTGTAAAAGCTCCTTGTAACAAGTGATCTCAGTTATGTTCATCCCTGACAAGGAATTCAAGTTAACCATAAATCTCTTATTTTGCAATGTGATTGGTTCTGTCCTGCTGGCTAAACAAACTTGGGTTCAACATTCTACTTCTGATAACTAAGGTAGGTCCAGCAAAACCATAAATAAGAAGCCCACAAGGAGAACTAATTGATAGACACACCCTTCAATTGGTATCATTTATAACCCATTTACCAAGCCTATTGGCTGACCTTGGTTACTGCCAAGACAGCTGCCACACAGAAGGGAAACTAATTGATTCAGAGATGTTAAAAACTGTTTTTCTGGTAAGTTATTTTTACTCGTAAAAGCACAAAACAAATGGCACTATCTAAATATGGATACTACTAAATTAAATTTATAATGCAACTAGAACCTCAATGGCTACTATTCTACTAATTTTTTACTCAATCTCAAGAAAATGTTACTTCCGAGCTCAGCTAGTTCTCAGCTCAATGTACCTTTCCAAAATAATAATCATCATCATAATAATCAGTTTCATTGTTAATACGTAGCCTAATTCATGAAAACAAAGAACTTCCTTGGAACATTTTCCAGCTACTTTTTTTAATATCACGCCTGTAAGAAAGAAAAATGAAAACCATGGGGAGTCGGGCAGGCACTGAAGTTCAGGATGGCCTTTGAAGAAAAAATGTAAGCTGTGGGAGGCTGCAACAAGTTTAAGGCGCATACACTCATTAAATTAGCTTTGGCCATTTTATTTTAAATGCATTAAAAACAAAACAACCATAAAACTAATTGCTTGTCCTTAAGGTGTCAGACTTACATTGTGATGCAATTTCACTCTAATCTGTTTAACACAAACAACATGGGTAGCATTTGTTCCTGCTAATTAGAGTATAACAATTAAATAAATTACTTGGATACTTAAGATGTCTGGCATCTAACTGTAAAATATTTTACTTTAAAAGGTATTAGAGTATGTGTACTTGTCTAAACAAATGTTAGCCTTACCGTGGGACTCGTGAAAGCTTTATTTTCTCTAAGTAAGAAATAATAAAGAGATTGATCCCTGGGAAAAAAAAATCAGAATTCCCACACTTCAAAATTCAGTGAAAGGTGTTCATATTGGTGAAAATCCTCATCTTGTGAAGGACACACAGACTGCATTTTTTCTCAAGTTCTGTGCAGTTGTCTGAACAGCCAGATTTCAAAATAACAAAGGTTAGAGTCAATAAATTTTCACCAGACTCAAGGGCAATCCAAAAGACGGACGGAATTTGCGGCTAAAACCTGTCTCACACCAAGAAGAGGTAGAAGGGACCCAGAGGTTTTATAGAAGGGACAGAACCAAAGAAACCCGCGATGAGGCTGGAGGGAGAAGGGGAGGCCACGTTCTACTGGGAGGTGGAGAGGGGGCTGCAAATGAGCGTCGTTTTTCAAGATCCAAACCAGAGCAGAGTGCACAGCGGAAAAAAAAATCTCTCTCCTTCACCTGACCTGGGTCGGTGTACTCAGTCTTTCTCTCCGGGGGGTTACCATCGTTACAAATTTCTTGTGGCTCCTACCAGAATTATTTCAGTGCATTTACAAATACATAGATATGTAAATATAGGTTTTTGTACTTTAAGAAAATGGTAGTATCCTACACCTGTCTTTCTTTTCTTTTTTTTTTTTTTTCTCTTTTACATAAAATGTCATTCCCTATCTTAAATATGAGGAAAAGGCGGTTTTCCTTCTCCAGACGTTGATTTCAGGATAACCTCCAATCAGGCGCCAGCAAATGGGGATGAAGGGTGTACAGCGTGATCCCTGCGCTAAGGTCAGACCTGGGGGCTCCCGGCAGCGTGGCACCTGTCCCCACCAGGGCGCCTGGGGCGGACTGGGCCGGGCCAGGCCGCAGGGAAGGAGGGCGGCGGTCTCACTCACCACGCGCTTCTGGGGCTTGATGAGGGGCCGGCTGAGGCCGTTCATCTTGCTGTAGAGGCCGCAGGCGTTGCACAAGTAGTGGCCAGTGCCGTCCCGCCGCCAGAGTGGCGTCTGGATGGAGCCGCAGTTCACACACTCGCGACTCTCGGGCAGGTCCTCCAGCAGGTCTGCAGTGAGAGCGGAGACCAAAGGCCGGGTGAGGCCGCGCCGCACCCGCCCCTCCCCGAGGCTCCCGCCAAGACCCCCAGCACCCCGCGTTCCTAGTGCTGCCCGCGCCCTTCCCCGCAGATCTTTCTGCGCAGTAGCCAAGCCGCGAGCCGGCTGGTGAAGTCCCTATTGATCACTGACCATTCTCTGCACCATAGGGCGCGCCCAGTAAAAACCTAGTAAGGTAGAAATCAGTGCTGGAAGCCGAGCCCAAGTCACTTGCCTTCTACCAACAAGGCCCTCAGGGTTGAGATGAACTGTGGGGAGATCGATTTGGGTTCCCTGACCCCTTCTTTCCGGCTGTTCACAAGCTTTTCAAAACTGAAATCCATCATTATTACAGTACGCCACTTGCCAAACCCGAGCAAACCACCCTGTGTTAACGCCGCTCACTCACCCCTGCTCCTGCCCGCAAGCACCGCAGGACGCCGGGGGGCTGCCTTACTTCCTTCATCTTTTTCTTTTCAAAAGTATTTACTATGTCTGCCACCCTCCCTATCTCCCTCTAAAAAATACAAGTGAAATTACAAATACTGTTCTTGAGAATTTATACCAATTAATTAAAAAATGCCACAGATCTCCTCAAGGGAGGAAATACACTAATATTAATAAGCAAAGATAAATGTTAAGTTTTATTTTCATGCCACAACTAAACACTAAAATATTCTGATTTTAAAGTGGGTCTAATTGTTTCTATCTGCAAAATTTCTACAAATGGTTCATATTTTATTTATCCAGAAAATTACTAAGACCACCCCAATGCTAAGTCAAACTGTTTCCTATTTTCCTACACTAAAATTTCAACTTATGCAATATTTCTAAAAATTGTTTGTGTCATTTCCACTTGGTTAGTTTTTGGAGTTCACAACTAAATCAAAACCTGTTATTTAAAAACAATCTTAAGAATAAGTGTTTGTAAAATGTATTACTTACCCTAAATTGGTTAAATATGAATGAATAAATATTATCTAATGAGATATGTACTTATTAAGTACTTTTTAAATAGACTTTAAAAATTAAATATTTCCTGTTTGGGTTATTAATATTATAAAGGATTTAAATACCCCAATTGGCTTTCTTTAAGAACTGCTGGATCAATTTTTAAAGTAAATAAACATCAGCCTTTAGAGTTCTATTTGAAGATTGTGTGCTCTTGAGCCTTTCTACTCCTTCTCATTCCTGCACACTTCACTGTTGGCTGTAAAGACATTTAAATGTGTCTTTGGCATAAATACTCTTTAATTCCTTTACTATTTACTCTACAAAATAAGTCTCCTTGCTCAAGAAATAAGTTGAAAAGAAACTAGCATCCTACACAATTTGAGTTCAAAGTTGTCAGGGGGATACTGCAACTTACAACATCACAAAGACTTATTCTTTTCCACCCTAAAAGCCACTATTGACTACGATAACCAGTAAAATGCTCAGGACTTCAAGGACACTGAAGTTAAACACAGTATTTGTCTTTGTTGTTGACTTTAAAATGTTACCTATCAGAGCCTCTCTCAATCCAGGAGTGGGGCATTCCCTGGAGAAACCAGACCTGTGCCTGGCCTCCTTCCCCCCACCACCACCACCCAGATGAGAACAATAAGAAGAAAACAGTGTGAACTCTCCAGGTATCTCTTCAGTCATCTGAAAACTTAAACTCCACTGTGGATAAATAAAATTTAGGAAGTGCTTATTTTTAATTAAATAAAATCTATAGCTCCCATTCCCTCCCTACCTTTCCCCTCACTCAGCGGCTACAATTCTATAACTAGTCAAAACAAGAAAATTGCTTTTAAACTAAAATGATAAAATCTGATGGTGCTGGAATCCCCTTCCTTCCTCAGTTTCCCCCTACTTATCATCATCTCTCTCCTAACATGGCTGCTTCAGGTGCCCCTTCGGAATGACAGACTCAGGAGAGAAGGGCTCAGCCAGCAAGTGTCTCCCCAGGACCCAAAGAATAGAACATAGTCAGTGGGAGCTTAAGAGAGGGCTAGGCTCATGGACTGAAGGGCTGAGGACACTGAGCTCACCCCAGGACTCCCCAGCCACCCACTACCAGAACCAGGGAAAGATGTATGGCGCTGGTTTCCAGAAGCCTCCACACTGGGCAGGTTGAGAAAGCTCAACACTCAGGTTTTAGTCCCGCTGCTTGCCCAAATCAATTAAAGAGTACCTCCAGAAATGGTTTGTTTAAAAAAAAATTGAAGTGAAGAAGCAGGGACTCTAGCTAGGACGCTGGGAGGGAGAGAGGCTTCGAGGTCCAGGTCTCTCTAGCAAAAGAACACCTGTGAGGACAAGCAACGTTAGAGTTACTCACCTCCCCCAGCCTCAGACTGGCTTATTCTCAGTAGCTTCCCACTTTCCCGACTCCATGCAAAAAACCTGGGTGTTCCCAAACCCCTTCCCATTGTTGGTTATTTGGTTTTTTTCAAATATACTCTGGGTCTACTGAAGATTTTTCTAATTTTGCAGTGTCCTATCCAGAAAGTGAAAACATTGGTGAAAGGATCGGCCAAGTTTAAAATGAAAAGAAACATAACTTGCCTGCAATCGTACCCTACTGCCTCAAAAAGGAGTTTCCACACGGGACCAGGTACTTTAAACACCCGAAGACTCCAGTTATGTCTTTTGGACTACTTCTCTTTCTCTCTCCTGTGAAATGCTGGACGACTAGGGGCAAGAAACTTGTAGATCACGCTAAGGTGTGTCAGGGAACTTGCTCTAACTGCAGCTGCCCCCAAACCAACTCACAAGCCCTTTCAGATTCCCTGCTAGACTCCAAACTGACAAAGGCCTCACATCCCTAACACCCACCCCCCTTTCCCATCCTTTGAAGATCCCACATCTCACTTCCCTCTGTCCCTGGGAGCCAAACATGGGTCCCTATGCAGCAGGAAGGGTGACAGTGCTCTGCTCTCAAGTCTCTACTCAGAAGAGCAAATCTGCAAGGCCCACCACTCCCTCATGGTGAAGATGGTCTCCAGAGCCAGCTTTGCAAGGGAAAGAAGAGGAAATTTAGAGACCAAAATCTTAAGAATGGGTGGGGAAAAAGAGGAAGAGCTTGTTGCCCTCTTCCACCGTTACCAACGCTTTTCAGATCAGATCCTTCACTTTCAGGCCACTTGAGTTTCCAACATGTCTTCTGAACACAAGGTTGGCAATGCCTCATATATCCTAACTAATCAGGGCCCCTAAAGGACTTCTTGTCCCAAAATGGAAGGCTGAGGCTCTCGGACCTGTGGTGTAAAAGCACCAGGTGAAATAATTTAGGTCAATGCTCCTCCTTCATCATTGCCACCCCTCAAACAGCTAAAAAAGAAAAATCTTTGTCTTAGGAGTCTGCCAGCTTATGAAACAGATTAAATATAAAGTAAGCGAGACCTATGAAAGCACCAGAATGCTGTGGCTATGAAGCCAAAGTGCCTCTGCCAGGCCAGACAACACAATTCACACCCTCCCCTGCATCTGTGAACAAAACACTTCAAAATGGGCTGTTTCCAGGTATTTTGAAAATTATGTTTTCCCAGTTTACCCACAAATTGCCCCAGACACTGGAGTGATAGTACAAGTGGGATTGAAAACTGAAAAACTGGTGAGCTGAACTCTGGAGGAAGGATAGATGTGGGAGCCCAGGGTCACCTCAGCCCACGGATGCCAAGCCATAGAGCCCCCCACCAGCTTTCCAGTCCAGGTGTCTTCTGCCTTCTTCCCCTCTCACTGAGGGGTAGGTGGGGATGCCAACTAGGTCCTCAGGTCTTTTTTCACTGCGGAGATTTTTTAAATACTCTCCCTGAGGAAAATACACACAACTCCTCACCTTTAGTGAGGTGGATTGAGAAAGACTGTGTGTGTACTTGAGGACAGGGTGAATTAAGAGCCCAACATTCTCCTAAACTTACCCCCAAAGGAATCTCACTCTTCCACTCACACAAACTAGAGTCTTCCATAGGGCTCAGGCCCTATCGGTTCCTTCCCGGGCTCATCCCTTCCTACTGCCCACCCCATTCATTACTCATCCAGTCCTTTGAGCTTCTCCTAGGCGCTGAGGTATAATATATGCGCATTCAAGTCTCTTCCGTGGAAAGTAACTGAGACAGTCCGCAAAATAGAAGTGCCACACTAACGCTGCCAGACTCTCTGGGTCGTGCAGACCAGGGTCAGTAAATGCTGCCTTGGGCCAGACCGACTTCTGGGCACCCCGACAGGAAAGCCCAGAAAACAGGGCCCAAGTCATGTAGCTGCTTCACGCCCGCTTTCGCCCCAACGCCACGGGTCCCACCCCCACGCGGCGGCGCGCTCCTTACCGGTGCTGGGGCCCCGCGGCATCGGGAGCGGGGCTCCGGCGCGGCTCTGCAAGCTGTGCAGCACCGGGGTCTCGAAGGGCCCGGCGGGCCAGGCCGGTGTCAGCGGCGCACCCACGTAGGGCGAGTAGGGACTCGGGTGGTGGTGGTGATGGTGGTGGTACGTTCCGTTCAGCGGCCGCGCGGCCGACAGCGAGCTGTACTGGTGCTCTCGGCCGCCCATGGTCGCCAGGCTGCCGCCGCCGCCGCTCACCCCGCCCGTGCCCCCACCGCCGGCAGCGGCGTAGCCCCCCGGGTCCCGAGCCGCGCCGTTGGCCATGGGCGGGCTGGAGGAGTAGGGGAAGCGCGCCGAGACGTGCGCCGCGGCCGAGCCCGCGCCGCCGGGCCCAGCGGCCCCTCCGCCCGCCGCGCCGCCTCCGCTGCCGTACGGGGGGCTGTCGGCAGAGGCTTGGGGCCAGCCCGGGTGTGCGCCCGCGCCTCCCGCGTGGTTGGCGGGCCCGCTGCCCGCCCCCTGCAGGTACTGCAGGCCGGGCAGCATGGAGCCCACGCGGGTGGTGGGCACGTAGACCGGGGAGCTGGCTGCCGCCGCGGCCGCAGCCGCGGCCGCCGCGGAATGCACGAAGCCGCCTGGCGCGCCGTCGTAAGCGGCCGGCCCCTGGCTGGAGAGGGCGGCGAGGGTCTGGTACATCTCCTCAGGCTGCTCGGGTGCGAAGGGACTCAGCTTGGCGCCGCGGCTGGACCACAGCAGTTTGCTGGCGGTCGCGGCCTGATCGAGGTCAGTGAAGAGCAGTAGGTCCTCCCAGCTCGACAGGGCGCTCCCGGGGCCAGCCACCCCGGGCGCCGAAGGTCCGTGGGGAGCCCCGAAGGGATGCGAGGCGTAGGGGCTGAGCAGCAGCGAGCGGGCCGGGGGTCCCGCCGCCGCCTCCGTGTCGAGCTGCGGCGTCCTGCAGTTGCTGGCGCTGCCGGGGCCGCGCTCCGCACCCCGAGAGCAGCAGGACGAGGAAGAGGAGGATCTGGTGGAAGGAGGCGTGGAGGACTCCCGCGCTGGAAAGGCTCCGGAGTCGCTCCCGTCCTCACCCGTGGCCTCGAAGCGCTTGGAGAGGCACCAGCCACCTTCAGTCAAGGCCATCCACAGTCCGGCGCTGCTGCAAGCTGACTTCTAGTTCCTGAGGCGAGGAAACGAGGACGGGAGGAGAAATAAAAAGGGGTTACCGAGAGCGCAGGCTGTACGACGTCTCACTTGCACTCCCTTTCCTAGCTGATGAGGTTCCTCAAAGATCGCGTTTCCGCCCTGGGAGTGTGAGCTGGAGAATAAGAGGGGCTGTGACGTGCGCAGCAGCCACCGGATCCTCCAAAGACAGGGTTTAACCGCCCTCCCACACCCGCACCTCTCTGGTACCCTTGCCCTCCCCACCCCCCGCCTCCGCAGCATCCTTCATCCACGTGCGCGCCTGATCCCAGCGGGCGACTGCGAGGCTGGCCGAGGTTTTCCTTCCTCCTCAAAGTGGCCCTCTCCGGGCCGTTCACACACAAAAGAACTTTTTAAGTAGCGCTGCGTGTCGGCGCTGCCTTATTCCCCCTCCCTGCAGGTGCCCCTCGCCCAGTATTAAGGTTGCCCTCGTGGAGATCATTAGCTCAAAGAAGGCAACCTGTCCCAAAAACGAAACCGCCGCGTTCTCTCACACAAGCTCTCCCAGAGCTTCCCGGACTGTGCTCACAAGACGGAACGCAAGCCCCAGAGAAAAAATACAACTCAGCCCTGGGAAGGTGGGGCCTGGGGCGGGGACGGCAGTCTCGGACCTTCCGGGCACAGGCAGCGAGGGGTGCCCACAGGGCCGAGATTCACGCCCAACCCGTCTTCCCGTGGCGGCGCCGCACACCTTAATCACGGCTCGCGTTGCAGCTACCAGCGCGTGCGCTCTCGCCGGCCCGGCCACCCCAGCCCACCCCGAGGTCATCCCCAGCAGTGGAAAGGCCAGACCGTTCCGGAATCGGACGTACGGGGTGGAGCGGAGTACAGAGAAAAGGAGGGGGGGACGTGAGACCGCCCCAGAGCCGAAGCCACCCCAAAGGAAAGAGCAGGAAGAATGACAGGGAGACTCGGAGGGTTTTAAGGACGGAAGAAAATGCAGCCGGGCAGGCCTCCTCGGGGCTGCCTTTCCGAATCGCTGGGGCTCATTGGAGATAACCACACTAAAATGAATGCTCACACAGACCCGGGCTAGATAGTAAGAAAGAAGTCTCTTTGCCCGCTTGACTGTGGCTCCCGCCCCTTTGCGTCCAGATAACTCGAAGATAAGCTTGCGCGCAGATAAGCGCTTCGGGAGGAGGAAAAGACACCAGAAGTTGGTACGCGGGTGTCCCGGGAACCTGGGAGCCGCTACAGCCTGCCAGGAGTGGAAAAGGGAGACACCCTCGGAGCCGATTGCGGCCCGGGGCGCAGGACCCGTGGGCCCGCGACGGGCAAGGGTAGAAGGAAGGGAAGAGCGGAACACGAGCAAGAGAGGAAGCAACCGAACCTCGGGTGGGCGCTGCGCATGGAGAACCGCAGCGGTGGAGGGTGCTCCGAAGCGCGGAGAGGCCGAGGCGCCGGCAGGCGAGCGCGAGTCCGAGGTCTGCGCCGCGCTGCTGGTGAATAAAAAGGAGAGAGGAGGCGCCTCTTACTGCTCTGCCGGAAAACTGCAGCCTGCGCTCCTGATTGGACTCACCGAGCCCTAAACAAACAGCGCTCGCCGAAGGGTGCCAGGCTGTGGGTCGGAACTGCGCTCTGTGAGCAACTGGGTGCTGGAGGTGAAGCGGAGGAGGAAGAGGAGGGGAGGGAGCGAGGGGAGGAGAAAATAAAGGGTGGGGAGGAGACGGCGGGCTGCAGGGGGAGGGGAGCGCGCCGCCAGGGCAGACAATGAGCGCTACGCTGCCTGCGGGTGTGAGCCGAGCGGTCCTGGGAGTGCGGACTTGTGCATCCAGGGGGCGCCGACCGCGAGGACGCCGGGGGAGGGGCGGAGGTGGCCGAACGCCAGACCTGCCAGGCGACCCACACCCAACCTTCGGCGAAGCACTTTCCTCCGCCACTAGTTACACACGCACTCACGGGGGGTGGGCGAGGTTGGCACGGGAGAAATGGGCTGTGCACAGCCCGGCGCTGCCACCACTTTAGGAGGGACGCGCCAGCTGCTGGGTCAACGCTCCCCCAGAATGAGGGGGGGAAATGCTTTGCTCCGCTGGCCTTCCCCACTCCTCCCTCCACATTAAATGAATTTTTTGCTCTGCTTTTGTGTGTGATCGACCTTAAACTTTCCCCGACCTCTGCTCACGACCCTGGAGCTCAGAGGGTCGTGGTGGCCATCGAGGTTAAGGTTTTCACGATGTGGAAAAGAAGGAACTGAGTGCTCAGCTCCCTCTCGGTGCCCTTCTTTATAGAACATACTAAATTTCTGGGTCGTTCCGGTCGGCACTCCTTAGCTAACCTACGGGACTTTCAATTAGGGGTCGTGGTGCACTTACATTAGTGAATGCTGTGCCAGGCTAGTCCGTGGGGTGCACAGGCTGGAAAAGGGCTTCCATGCCAGTAGCGCCCGCAGATGCTCTGCGAGTTTGGGTGTCCCCTTTGCGCTGAGCTTTCCCGGGAGAACTTCAGGTAAGTCTCAGATAAGTCGTTGGGAAGAGGGGGGTCACCTTCCCTGAACTCAGCGTGACATACGGCTTCCCACCCACCCCCACATACACACCCCTTCTTCGCTCCCTCCAAATGGTTATCACAACTGTGTACAAACTGATATGGTCCTTAGCCGGCAAAGGGACTGGAAATAAACGTCGCGGGGTTATCAGTGCCGATCTGTCATCAGCGACTCGCGCGGCCACGGGTTCGTCCGCGGCAGGAGCCCTGGTATTAGGTCTGGCTCCCTTTCGCTCACAAAAAGGATTTCTTCCGACAGCCGTGACCCCAGAAGGCTTGCGAGAACTCTAACCAGGGCAGGAGGAGTTGTGTGGGAATGGATTTTTACACTTTTTTTTTTTTTCAGGTAAATCGAAGTAAATGATTTTCTAAAGGTCAGTCTCTCTGAAAGTGTTTGGGCTGTTTTTGTTTGTTTGTTTTTGTTTTTCAGTTGGGGGAAAGGAGAGGAACCTAAGCATAGATAAACCAGGGTAGGTAGGGGAATCGTAAAATATGGTTTCGAAAGATTGTGAGACCTAGTCTCTCAATATAACTGTGGGCTGTGAACCTTTGGGGGGGGGGGCGCGAGGGGGGCGGCAGAGAGAAGTGAACAGGGCCTGGCAGCGCGATGGAGGCAGGCGCAGAATCGAGAGAGTTCGAGACTCATTCTTTCTTTCTTTTTTCATTCTTCGTTGTAAATTGCTGCTAAACACTTCGGAATTTTAAATTGCTACTGAGGTCCATAAACCGTTCTCATCTAATTTAGTCACTTTTACTACATTTCTCTCAGCCTCCCCGAATCACTGTGGCGGCTCCCAGTTTCAGTTGTGACCACATTTCGGAAAGACCGAAGGTAGAAAACTCTGGAACGGAGACTGGAAGCAGGAGCACGATCCAGGGGCTTTAAATGTTAACCTGAGTTCGATCCAATGAGACTACCAGAAAAGTCCTATGTCCTCCGAGCACTCTACTCGGGCCAGGGCTTCAAATGTCTTTCTTTTGGTTTTTACGTGAGTTCTGACCAAATTTTTAAGTAGCCTGACCTTTGCAGAATCTCCTTTGTAAGCAGTTACAGAAATGTTATGGACATTTGATTTCCTTTGAATCCAACTGTTTTTAAATGTTTCTCAGGTTTGCTTTTAAAAGCAAGGTGTTTTTTTCATTCAAATTTTGGTAAGTTGATTTCTAATGAAGACAAGTTTACAAATCTTTTGGCCAATTAGAGTCCAGGCTCTGAGAGGTCTCCAAGCCTGAGCCGGGAGGAGAGCCAGATCTAATGTCCACTGTGTGTTTCTTTTTATTTGCAAGCACCGGGGTGTCCATGTGAATTTCCTTGGGCAATAGCTCACCCCCAGAGACCTGCTTTTCCCACAGCTCCACAGCAGCAGTGAGAGGGTGAGCTGGCTCTGGCAGACATAGGTGAGCGGCAGGGCAGACACGGAGGGAAAGTCCCCAACGTCAGGGTTCTAAGGGCCGGAGAAGGGACACGGCATTTTATCCTCAAGATTCCCAATCTCTTTTTAACATTGCCTAAAACAAAGAGGAGGAAGGGGAAAGTCATTGCTCCTTTGCTGGGTCACAAATTATTTTTTGGTTTTTTAAGATTGGTTTTCCAACCAAAGGAGGGAAGGGGTAGTGAAACGCTTTCCTTGTCAGTTAATTTTAAAATAAAACAAAACTATTTGACGCGTAGAGTTGATTCAGACCGAAAGTCAGGTTGCCTGACCCTTCCAGTTTGCAGTTTTCCCAACGCATCGACTTTGGCCCTGGGGACAACACCCCGGGGGAGCGGCACATTTCCAAAGCCAGCCTCCATTGGCCCCAAGCCCTTTGAGTTTTCTCTGGGCGCCCCAGCAGGTCTCGGAAGGTGGGGAGAATAAGAGTTGCAGAAAAAGTGCACCCCATATTAGAAATCCAAGAGCTGCAGAAGGCCCCCATAGTGTTCCAGGTAGACAGGCAGACTCTTCGAAGTTGTTCTGTTTTATTTGTGGTTTCTTTCCTTAATTTCTCTCCCCTTTCCTTTCCTTTCCTTTCCTTTCCTTCCTTGTTTCCTCTTCCTTCCGCCTATCTCTTCTGGGGATTGCTCATCTGAAACGGAATTGTTTCTCTCCAGACTATTTAGACCCAAGGGGTGGCCCCTCCGAAGCGAGCGGTCCCTCCCCAGCTGCCCTCCCCACCTTCGGAGAGAGGCTGGCTTCGGGGCGCAGCCTGTCCCCGGACTGATTTATTTGGGCCGTGCCACACTGCTAATCGCGATTCGAATCCAGCCAGAAAACAGCAGCCAATTGGGCAGGGGGCGGGGGCTCTGCTACCAAACGCGAGAGGGTGTTCGGGGGACTTGTCCTGCGCTGCTTCCGGAGGAGCAGCGAGACCCCGAGACCCTCGTCGCCAAACGCTTTTTTTCCCCCGCAAACTTAGGATCGCTGTACTGTCATTTTCCGAGCTCCTGGCTGCTCAAGGGACATTTCAGAAGGAAAAGGAGCACAACGTCTGACCTAAAATATATTTTCAAATTGAGAGTGTTTTTAACCCAGATTTATGGTGTCTTCTCGCTGATACCATGTGTATTCCTGTTCCGGAGACACTTTTGCCGAAGGACACGGGGTCACCTCGGCGCCCCCAGCCCGCCGGGCTTCCGGGCCCAGTGGCCGGGTCCCGGCGGCTCGTCCCCCGCCCCCAGCGTCTGTCAGCCCAACACAGGCGGTCGCCCGGAGTCCTGACGGTGCTTTCTGGGGAAGGGGAGGAGGGTGCTTTATTCTTTTAATTCTCAAAGACCCCAAAATACTCTTTAGAGATGTCAGGTGGTGGCGGCGGCAAATACTGCGGGCCTAAAGGTCGCCCCAACCCCCTCGCCCGCCGGCGGTCATTCTGGGCGAGCAACTCGCAGCGCCACGCCCGGGCGCCGGAATCCAGTTCCCGGAGCGCGGTGGCCGCAGGTCCGGGCGGCTGCCTCTCGCCCTGCAGCCCGGGGCGCACCCCGCAGCCCCAGCAGCTGCCTACACCGCTGGCGGCCGCCAGCGCGGCGCTGAGGTGGGCTCGAGGCGGCGGCGCACGAAAGGTCACCGCGGTGGCATTCCTCTCCGCGAGCTGTTTACGTGACTTAATGTACTTCATACTCCGAGGGTAAGTTAGGGCCGCGATAAGGGGCGGCCGGGGGAGGGTCGCTGTAAAAGCCCCACGCTGGGCGCCTTCCAGCCCTCCCCTCATCCATTAACCTTTTTACTTTCTTCTCCCCTCTCTCTTTTAAAGCTTGTTATCTAGGCCACCCAATGACCGACGAAAGATTTTTCCCTCGCTGCTTCTCCCAAGGCCGCTTTAAACCAAATAAATTTAGCTATTAAGGGCCAAGATGTCTGACAAAAGATCGAAAGGTATCTTTCCGGGATCGCCTAGAGCAGCGAAGGGGACGCGGGTAGCTCTCGGAACCCGATAAAGACATTCCACAGAGGCGCCGTCCTCCTCGCCACTGCCTGGGTGCGCGCCGACACCCTGGGGTCTCTACGCAAATGGCCCAGACCTCGGACGGGCGAGCTGGACCTGAGGCCGCAGCACGGGAACGTGGATGTCCCCAGGCTGCCGAGCCAGGACGGCCAGGCCCTGGGGTCCAGGACCCGGGGAACTCAGGCGGGAGCTGGGCTCCCACAGCAGTCCCCAGAACTTCGCAGGAAAAGTCAACCGAGCTCGGTTGGGCCTGAATTACCATCCCATTTTAATTATCGTCTGATGCTGAATAACAACACTACAAAGCCAAACCACCTCTACCTTCCCACCCGCACTCCTGCGGTTTTGCTGAGGGGCGGTGTTACTTCACGTCTCTGGCTGGGGGGGAGCAGACCTTCTTTTGAACCGGCTGAACATGGTGGCTGGAACCTGGAAGCTGGATTCAACCCAAGATAATAGGAGGGTGTGGACTCGCAGACTAACAGCGTGCAGGTGGGAGGCAGAGGTCCAATCATTCAGTCATCCTCAGGTTGGGTTTGGTTATGAAGTGTGGTATTTATTATCATTATTAATTACTACTGGCATCACTACACAAAGCCTAGGGCTGCCAGCTGGGCTGGGGCCCTGCCCCTGGGGTGATCCCTTCCCTTTCACCAAAGGTGAAGGGAGAAATATTCAGTTTCCTGATCCAGGACTGGAAAGTGGGTTTGGGGAGTATGATGTTAGGTTTTAGAGTTTCCCCCAAGGCCCGAATAAGCCTTTTCTACCACTTTGAGTAGACAGGATAAAAAGCTGGGCTGGCATGTGAGACTCTCTTGGCTTCCCTGCAGTGGGGCTTCTTCTCAGTCTTCTCCCTTCCCCTATCTGTCCTTCTCTGTCAAAGTTGGAGACAGTGCTCTGAATTCCAAAAGTCAATCCAGTATCTTTAGCTTCTGTCTGTCACCTCATGCTGGGCCTCAGAAGTTAAAGATGCCTCTCTTTTCTCCTCTCCTCATCCAAATAAGGTGAACTCCAAAATTGAATCCTTTCTCTTCACCCAGCTCCTGGAAAGGGAAAAATTGGATCATCAGAGAGTAAGGGATCATTTCTGCACCCAAGAAGGTGAAGGAGATGCAGAAAGTTCCAAAGACCCAAATCCTGGACTTTCCTTGAATTTTACTGGTATCCTTAAGTGTGCAGGCAATGCCAGTTCTAGGGTCAGTGTCTAGATGCCACTGCCCCAGAGCTGTCTCAGGTCAGAGGCCTTTCTGACTGGTTTTTTTCCCCTGTGGGGAGGCTGTATAGGGGCAGCAGAAAAAGGAGGTGATAGGCTTTTGGAGATTTGCTAAATGACTAAATGTTCCTCCTTGAATCAATTTTTACAAAGTGCCCAAGAAATTAAAAATTACTGCATTGGCCACTGAGAAACATGACCTCTCCATTTAGCTATGTGGCAAATATGCAGAGAATCAGGACCAAAGGGTTGTCTGCCCACATGCAGTCCTCCAGTGTCCTGTACTTACCCAGCGGTACTGAGTACCACTGCACAAAGAAGACCTAGAAAAGCTGGCCTCTAGATTTGAAGTGTTTACAGTCTACAAGGCTGGCACTTCTGTAGAGCTGGTCAGGCAAAGAACCACAGATAACTTTCAAGACAGAGGGAGATGACAGCCTTTTTTCTTCTCTAGTGAAACACCCAGGCTCAGATTTTCCTCTAGGCTTCATGATTAATTTGAAAAGAAGGGAGTTGCTCTAGCTCACACACCGAGGATTTCTAGAAGCTCAAATCCTGGGCCAGCCTGCTGGGGTTTGGATCCTATCGCAACCACTTACTAGCGATGTGACCAGGACAAGTTGTCTAAGTTCTCTGTGCCTCAGTTTCCTCATCTGTAAAATGAGCATGATATATAAAGTGCTAATACCGATAGTACCTGGCACATCGTAAGCGCTGTATATGTTTGAACTGTTATTACCAATATCTATATTGTAATAGATTGACGTATACTACACCAAATTTTAATTTCTTATGTGACCTAACTGTCCTCTGAAGCTAAATTAATTCTCAGGAAAGAGCTTCTTTGAGACTGCCATTCACCAGAGATCTCAAGCTTTTCCTATGCACCAGCAGTGAAGACTTTATTTATTGCGTTGTGGTAGGACAGAGGGAGGAGGGAGTTGAGACGAAAAGGTCCTTTACTTACTTTTGATTCCTTTGAAGAGGAAGAATTCCTTGTTCCCCTTGCAAATGCCGCCAACAGACCAGTATCTTCTACAGGACAAAGATAGTAATCTTAAGGCTTGTCCTCTGCTCCAGGAAAAGAATCCCAGTCTTAGCAGCACCCTTTCCCTGGAACTCCTTTTTGGCAGTAGATAGCTTTGAATTAACAGATGGGGCCACAGAGGAGGGCAGCTGTGAGGACTGGCATTAGATATCGGGGAGAAAAAAAAGAACTAGTTAAAATGACCTGGCCAGCTAACTACACTTCTTTCGTGCTTTTTTGCCTTTCAATTTGGTATCGTAATATATTAGGAGACTTACTCTACTTTAATTATATTTTTGTTATTGAATAAAAATGTTATCTCTGAGGAGCTATGGAACACACTATTTTTTGCCCAGTTTTACTGAAAATGGAACCCATTATTGACAGAGGAAAATCTAGGCCATTCCAGACATTTTCCACCCGACTTTTTTTCTGACAGTGTCCATTCTTCTCAAACAAGATCTAAACCTCAATCAGGAAAACTTAAAAAAAAAAAAAAAAGAAATCTGTGGGACATACAAAGAATACTGTTCTCTAGATAAAATGACAGGGAAAGAGATTTGTTTTTTAAAAGGCAAAGTCTGGAGACAACATGAAAGTCATCCCCTCCCTGCAGGTTTTCTGCAGGGTTTGTGCCCAGAGCCTGTTTTTCTCTGGTCTCTGACAGTCCTGATCTTCTCTACATTTGATTTACTGAGTGCTGTCATTTCTTTGCTCTTTACTTTCACAATCACACATTTAAACCTGATAAAGTTCAAGACCCTGAATACTTGCAGCTTTCCCAGATTTACAGTCCTCCTGCCCCCCATCCCAGCCAGCGGTCTGGGGCTGATTGAATCCTCATGGACTAAAGCCTTGGGGGATCAACAGAGAGCCAGCTGGTCCAAGAGGGTCGGGTCCATGGGGAACGTTAGCCCCCATGTCAGTTCTTTTAGCTAAAGCAACTTTGGTAGCTTCCTTCTCCTAGAAAGTGAATGGCAACAACGTCCTCTCACTTTAAATCCAACTTCCAGTTTGTAACTTACCTGTGGACAGGCACAGGAACTACAACTTGCAAAGTTTAGAATTGGTGAGAATTGGATGCAAAATCATGGTTAGCTGGCATGAATGCCTGGTTCTCCTGGATCTACTAAACAGCCTTGTGATCAAGGGCAAAACCACTTAATCTCTCAGTGCCTCAGTGGCTCCATCTGTAAAATGGTAAAAATATTACTTTCTACAAACCTTAATCACAGACTACTGACTTATGTGTGGCTCTGTCAGGGCCCCAGGAAGACCACTCAAATGTGTTTTATCTGGCTCTTTGGACTCTGTCGGGTTGAATAGAAATCTGCACCAATGGGCTAACCGGAAGGAATGATTTACCTCTAAAGACTGAACAGTTAGCTTAGGCTCAAGTTTTCAAACTTAAAAACTTCTGATAGAAGATGCTATCTAAATAATCTATTCTTTACCTATAAATACATAATAAGTCAACTAAATCACAAAACACTGATGAAAAGCAATCACTGACAATGGATGCCCATATTTCAAATATGGTTACTATCTGGGGACTTCATATTTACTAAGTAAGTAATTATTTTATGTGATTTAATATTTTTATTTATCTTGAACTATCAAGAATTTTCTGAGTAAGGTAAATATTTTAGGTAGCAGAGGTTTAAATAGGTCTTTAAAAAAATAGTCATGTTCCAAGTCTATTAAATTTAAAAAAGAGGTGTGCTTTTATTTTCCCCTTTAAAATTCATATTCTAAAGAAAGCTAAACTGTCATAATGCCTAAGGGGAAAATTGTAGTTATCTGTTCTGTTAGGGAGGGAAGGAAGCAGAAGGAAGCCTACCTTTTTCAGAAGGCATTTTTTAAAAAATCTATCCAGTCAGGAGACACCCACTACAATATATTCCATGATGTTGCTTTTTCCTGACCATAACTATATTCAATTCTAATAGAGGTGAATAAAAATAGAAACTTAATGGATATCAAATAACTTTATTTAGCTACTCATGAGCCAGATTACTGCTCTGTTTATAATACCACAAATTAAAGACATGCAATTATCTAACAAAAACCACTTTTAAAGACTGACTACCACAAAGCCAGTGACCAGCAGATCTAGACAAAAACCAGTGTGGATCC
Source organism: Macrotus californicus (assembly GCA_007922815.1). NCBI lineage: Eukaryota > Metazoa > Chordata > Mammalia > Chiroptera > Phyllostomidae > Macrotus > Macrotus californicus. The sequence goes on from VMDR010006148.1 coordinate 20,971, forward strand.
ACAATTAAAGCCGTCAACCTTTGCATTTCAAAGGCATCTTTCTACAGAAAGCTCAGCATACTTTGGGCAGAAGTGAAAAAGGCTAAGTGAATGGAGAAAAGCCTACCAAGATTTGAGCTGGTGGGCCCACAGCAGATCTGTCTACACCTCAACACTACAGTGAGATTAAGCACCACATGGGGGTCTGGGTTCAAATCCCAGCTCTGCAGCTTGCTCTCTCTCTCTCTGGCTGTGTGTCCTTATGCAAGTTCCTTAATATCTCTACTTACCATTTCCTCATCTGTAAAAAGGGGCTGATAGTAACAGTAGACACTTCAAAGAATAGTTATAAAAACTAAGCAAGTTAATATTTATGAAGTGCTTAGAAGAATGCCTAGCTCAACAAACAAGCTATTTGAACTGTTTGATAAATAATTAAAAACATGAATTTCTACTTAGGTCTACATCTTAAGGGGAAGAGAGATGAGAGGGAAGAGAGAATATACCAAGGCCTCAAAAAAGTTAAATAGGAAGTGATCAAAGGCATAAAAAAAATGATACAGGAAAAAGCCTTTGAGGATATAAGACATTTCCTATTGGGAACTATAGAACAACATAAACTCACCCTTTCTGTATATAGCACCTTCCAATGTGCTGTCTTCACAATGACAAATGTGCCAATAATTTGATATGTGAGTGGAGTTGTAGGCTTTCACCCAGCACATCATGTTTACATAGAGGTAAAAGTGGAGGTTGCAGGGGCAATAAAGCACCTTCAGGGCACAAATATTTTAATGTCTAATAAATATAAAAGGTTCTTCTGGACAGAATTGGCACACCTTCTCCCTTGAGGAAGCACAGTTTGATGGCTAAAACTTGGCCTGGGTTTGCGACACTCATTCTGTCCTCATGAGCATCCCAAGTTGCATCCACAGTCACAACTGTGTAACTCTAATGATGATGAAACCCATCACATAATTAGTGAAGGCTGTCATATGTATCTCTATCACACAATGGCCTTAATGCTCTTGTTCTTTCTCCACCCATCCCAGCACACTCGCACAATTATGGCTGCCCTCTTTATGCTCAGGTAGCTCTGTGGTCATTGCACATGTGTTGAATCACAGATGGCTTATCTTTACTCTGTCCCTGTGATCTTGTTCATCTTTGGGTCCCCATTGATACATACCATGTCTAGCACATAGCACATACCAAATGCTTATGAGTGTGATAATATTAAAAATTTTAAGATATAATGCTCTAAGCCTGAAGCATGAATTCCACCAATATCACACCATTCTACACTAAAGACAATAATCTCTTTATATGACTTTTTAAAATCAAAATTCTTCTACATTCTCCTGAACAGAAGAATACTCAAGCAGATTTTTAAATATATTTTATTTATTATGCTATTACAGTTGTCTCAATTTTTTCCCCTTTGCCTCCTCCATCTGGTATCCCCCACTCCCTCCAGCAATGCCCCCTTAGTTCATATCATTGGGTCATGCCGATAATTTCTTTGGCTTCTCCTTTTCCTTTACTGTTTTGAACATTCCCTTGTCTATTTTGTACCTACCAAATTATACTTCTTAATCCCTGCACCTTTTCCCTCCCCCCTTCCCCTCCCAACTGGTAACCCTCCAAATGATCTCCATATCTGTGATTCTGTTCTGTTCTGTTTGTTTGCTTAGTTTGTTTTTTTAGATTCAGTTGTTGATAGTTGTAAATCTGTTGCCTTTTTAATGTGCATAGCTTTGATCTTCTTTTTCTTAAATAAGTCCCTCAACATTTCATATAATAATGGTTTGGTGATGATGAACTCCTTTAGCTTTACTTTGTCTGGGAAATACTTTATCTGCCCTTGCATTCTAAATGATAGCTTTGCTGGATAGAGTAAACTGGGTTGTGGGTCCTTGCTTTTCATCACTTTGAATACTTCCTGCCAGTATTCAAATATCCTCCTAGCCTGCAAAGTTTCTTTTGAGAAATCAGCTGACAGTCTTTTGGGAACTCCTTTGTAGGTGACTCTCTGCTTTTCTCTTGCTGCTTTTAAGATTTTAAGACTTAAGCTTTGGCATTTTAATTATGATATATTTTTGTTTGGTCCTCTTTGGAACCATCTTGTTTGGGACTCTCTGTGCCTCTTGGACTTATATGTCTATTTCCTTCATCAAATTAGGGAAGTTTTCTTTCAATATTTTTTCAAATAAGTTTTCAACTTTTTGCTCTTTCTCTTCCTTTTTGGGTACCCCTATGATTTCAATGTTGATACTTTTGATGATGTCCCAGAGGCTCTTTAGCCTATCCTCATATTTTTGGATTCTTTTTTCTTCTTGCTGTTCTGATTGAATGTTTTTTCCTTCCTTATGTTTCAGATCATTGATTTGCTTCATCCCCTCAACTGTTGATTCTCTATAAATTTTTCTTTATTTCACTTATTGTAACCTTCATTTCTGCCTGAATCTTTTTTATGCTGTTGAAGTACCCAATGAATTCCTTGAGCATTCTAATCAACAGTGTTTTGAACTCTGCACCTGATAGATTGCTTATCTTCATTTTGTTTAGTTCTTTTTCTGGAGTTTTCTTCTGTTCGTTCACTTGGACCATATTTCTTTGTCTCCTCATTTTGGCAGTCTCCCTGTGTTTGTTTCTGTGTATTAGGTAGAGCTGCTTTGACTCCCTGTCTTAGTAGCATGACCTATTATAGAAAAGTGCACCAGTAAGTTAGGCGGGGCAGAACCTTAGGTAATCGTGAGGGTAGGGCAACCAGAGTTGCTGCTCTGTTGCTCTGTGTGGGTGAGGGCACAGAGAGGGGATAATGCTGCTGCCTGGCCTCTGGGGTTTTATTCAGGGAAAGTTGTCTCTCAGCACTCACTCTGATGCCAGTCACTTCAATTTCTCCCCATATGCCATTGGTGTCCTTGCAGTTGTTGCCCTGGTGCTGAATCCCAGTGGGAGTGAGTCTATATAAGTCCTAAATCCATTGAGGAACCTTTAAGAAGAGACACCTGAGAATCCCACAGTTTCTTCTGTCACCCCAACCCTCACTGGTTTTTACAGCCAGAAGTTATGGGGGCTTATCTTCCTGTTGCTGGAACCCTGGGCTTGGTAGTCTGCTGTGGGGCTAGGGTCCCTTGCTCCTGAGGTATCCCTCCAGATTTTTATCCACCAAACATGAACATGGGACTACCCATTCTACATCTCTGTGATTCTTCATGCTTTTCCATACCTCTCCACACCTCTCTGCATCTTTGCCCTTCCTACCTGTCTGTCTGGATGAATATGGCTTCTTTAATTCCTTTTTGTCAAACTTCCATATAGCTTGATTTTCTGATGATTCTGGGTTATATTTGTTTAGTAGTCTAGTTGTAATTTTTGCTGTGGTTGTGCAAGGAGGCGAGCCATGTTTACCTATGCCTCCATCCTGTCAACCAGAAGATTTGAACATCAATTTTGGAGGTGGGGATTCTACAGGGTCTGGCACAAATAATGCCTCTTTTCTTCACAAACTTTTTTATTAAAAAATCATAAGCATGTAATTCTGAACATAACAATAGCACACTCAAGCATACCATATGACATTTTAGGTGAAATGTTCAAATTAAAACTATAAAACTATTATACCCATATTATTTACCCTAACAACCACACTCAAGCAGAGCTTACTTTTGCCAGACCATGTATATTGAATAGGGTTGGTAATGAAATGATAACTTCATAAGGGATTTTGTGATCAATAATCCTAATACAAAAAATAAAATCCTGCCTGTAGCTTGTGGTCCTTGTATCCTTAGTCTTTGAAGGAGATATTGTGAGGCCATTGTTGCAACAGGTGTTGTTCCTTTAATTCCTAGACTTTGTCTCATTTTTTATGGACTTTATATTTCACTACATTCCACTACCTCCAACTTCAAAATGCTTTCCACATTTTTCTCCTAATTCAGCCACTTAAGAATATTATATGTATTCATAATTCTGTATTAGCCAATACTTTTTTAAACCTATTAGAAAGAGCACTTTAAAAGAAGAACTAATAGCTAAAAGTACAAATCAGCAAGAATTTATTAAACATCAACATCATCTCCAGCACCATGAATATGAAGAAGAGGGGTAACTTTCATTTTCAGTGCTGGATGCATGCACCTCTTTTGTTTCCATCATTCCAACATTAAGGAATAGATTTCAGTCTTGAGAACAACTGCCTTTTGCTATTAATTATGACAAAAGAATAGATCTATCACTGTCACCTACCAAAAATAAAATAGGATCAGTCATACCAAATGAGGGAAAGAGCATCACTTCTGAAGGGGTCATTCAAATAAAATGTCAAATTCCTTTCACTTTACTGCACTCAATTTAAGAATACTATCACATTTTCCATTGTGTTGCTCAGGGTAGTTCAAATTTCTTTTCATTGGTGGGGACATGCCTCCCTCCCTGGAAGCCCTCAAATCAATGAGAAACAGGGCAAGAACTGTAAGGAAATTAAGTTTAAACACTCTAACACAACACTATATAAGAATACTGTAGATAAAATTTCTGTCCTACAGAATCCTTTTCTAATGGATAGCAACCATAAAATATCCTACCTAATTAAATGCACCCCAAATAGATTCATAGCAAAGTCCCAGATCCATATCAGTTCAATTGTACTTCTTCTGTCCCACAACACCAAGAGCAGATGCCTGTGTTATGTTTTCTCTTGACTGCTTCATCTTCCACACTGATACAGGGACTTTGGGCTAAAGATGAGGAAGAGGTGAAACAACTGTCTGTCACTTCCTTCCTCCATGTACCAACTCGGGCTCACAGAAAAGTCATTATTTCTGGATGTAACCCTAAGTAAATCCTTCAGGGGAGACAAGCAACACCCAAACAGCTGTTCTTTTACTTACAAAGCAACTTCCTGGCCATATTACAAGTGTCCCAGGGAGACTTCTCTGTAGGTGACCATACAATGAGGAAAAACAGGGCAGAGAATAGAAGTGATATGTAAGGAATATCTATCCCAATTGGTACCCTCTGAGACTCAATAATAAGAAATGAGATCTACTGACTTCTTTTGAATCAAGATATATAGGGAAAGCAACAAATCATCTTTGTTCCCTTGTTTCCATTCCCAGTGCTGTGTAACCAACAGGCATTCTTATCAGGCTATCCCACACTCAGTCCTTCCCTTCTTTCCTCTCCCAGCAACCCACCCTAAACAAGTGGCCACAGGGGCTGATCTAAGCTAGTGTGATGTTGGGAATTAATGGACTAATAACCAGCCCTTTGGGGTAACATATTATTGTTTCACTGGGGACTTTGTGTAGTATGATTTCTTAAAGGAGTGTTTGGTGGAATTTCAGACTCCTTAGCAGTCTAGTGGGAGAGATTTGGCAAGAGGGAATGGGGGAGTCTCCAAGGAACATTTAATTCCTACCAAATAGATCACCTGCCACACCTATAGGTAAGGTAGGTTTTGCCTAATCATGATTCTAAGTATGGATTTTTTTTCAAGGCACTCTTTGTGCTAACTTGATAATTTGTTTTTCAATCTATAATTTTTCAAGGCACTCTTTGTATTGACTTGATCATTTGTTTTTTTTAATATATTTTTTGATTATGCTATTGCAGTTGTCCCATTTTATTCTCCCCTTTATTCCTCTCCACTCTACAACCCCCTCCCACCAGCATTCTCCCATCTTAGTTCATGTCCTTAGTTCATATATAAGTTCTTTGGCTTCTCCATTTCCCATACTATTCTTAACCTAACTCTGTCTATTTTGTACCTATCATTTATGCTTCTTATTCCATGTACATTTTCCCCCATTCTCCCCTACCCCTTCCCCGCTGACAACCCTCCATGTGATCTCTATTTCTGTGAGTCTGATTCTGTTCTAGCTGTTTCCTTAGTTTGTTTTTCTTTTTTGTTTTTCAGGTTCAGTTGTTGATAGTTGTGAGTTTGTTGTCAGTTTACTGCTCATAGTTTTGATCATCTTCTTTTTCTTAGATAAGTCCCTTTAACATTTCAAATAATAAGGGCTTAGTGATGATGAACTCCTTTAACTTGACCTTATCTGGGAAGCACTTTATCTGCCCTTCCATTCTAAATGATAGCTTTGCTGGATGGAGTAATCTTGGATGTAGGTCCTTGCCTTTCATGACTTCAAATATTTCTTCCCAGCCCCTTCTTGCCTGCAAGATTTCTTTTGAGAAATCAGCTGCTAGTCTCATGGGAACTCCTTTGTAGGTTACTGTCTCCTTTTCTCTTGCTGCTTTTCAGATTCTTTCTTTTTCTTTCATCTTGGCTAATGTAATGATGATGTGCCTTGGTGTGTTCCTCCTTGGGTCCAACTTCTTGGGACTCTCTGAGCTTCCTGGACTCCCTGGAAGTCTATTTCCTTTGCCAGATTGGGGAAGTTCTCCTTCATTATTTGTTGAAATAAGTTTTCAATTTCTTGCTCTTCCTCTTCTCCTTCTGGCACGTCTATGAGTTGGATGTTGGAATGTTTAAAGTTGTCCTGGAGGTTCCTAAGCCTCTCCTCATTTTTTTGAATTCTTATTTCTTCAATCTGTTCTAGTTGAATGTTTCTTTCTTCCTTCTGGTCCACGCCATTGATTTGAGTCCCAGTCTCCTTTCCATCACTGTTGGTTCCCTATACATTTTCCTTTATTTCACTTTGCATAACCTTCACTTCTTTCTCTATTTTGAGACCATACTCAACCATTTCTGTGAGCACCCTGATTACCAGTGTTTTGAACTCTGCATCTGATAGGTTGGCTATCTCTTCGTCACTTAGTTCTGTTTTTGGAGCTTTGACCTGTTCTTTCATTTGGGGCACATTATTTTGTCTTGGCACAGCTGTTACACAGTAAGGGGCAGAGCCTTAGGTATTCGCAGGGATGGGGCAACCCATGTTGTTGCATTGTGATACTGTCTGTGGGGGAGGAGTAAGAGAGGGAGCAATGCCACTTGCTCAGCTCTTGGCTGGCTTTCAGTCACTTCCCCGACTACCTACAAGCAAATTCAGCCCTTCTGTTGTTGATTCCCTGGTGGGTGGGTTTGTGTACATTCTAGGACCCTGTGGGTCTCTCCAATGAACTCTCCTGTGAGGCTGGGAGTTTCTCCCACTGCTGCAACCCCCACAGGTTCTTTCAGTCAGAGGTTTTGAGGCTTTATTTCCCTGCACTGGATCCCTGGGTTGTGCGGTCTGTCTCACTCCCTAATTATTTCTCACAGCTTATCTGCATGCAAATGTGGGGCTCCCAGGGCCACCAACTGCTGTCTTACCCACCCTGGTCCTCTAGCCACAGCCTTGCCATGAGTGTTCTCCCTGGCTGCCTGTCTCCACCCCTCCTACTGCTCTGGATGAATGTTCCTTCTTTAAGTCCTTGACTGTTGGACTTCTATACAGTTCGATTTTCTGTCAGTTCTGGTTATTTTTTGTTTTTAAATTTGTTGTTGTCCTTCTTTTGGTTGTGTGAGAAGGCAAAGTGTGTCTACCTACACCTCCATCTTGGCCAGAAGTAGTTGATCATTTATTTTTCAATCTATAACTTAAGTGTTGAACCAAAAGTATTATGAACCACTACATCTTTGCATTGAAACTATCTAAAGATGGCAAATATCTCTACTCTTACAAAAAGTCTCTGCTTTGACTAACCCATGTGTGGAGAAGAAGGAAATTACTATTTGCTTTTGCTTAGAAATATGAACCCATGCGAATCTCTCAGGTTTCCATAAAACTGACAAATCAAAAAATGAGTTTGCTATAGGAAATAAGGTATTCCATGTATAAATATTTAGAGACAAGACATGAACACTATGCTAGAATTTCAAAAATGGCTAAAAGGATGGCAAATTCTCAACTGCTATGAAAACAAACAAGATACAGCTTGCTGAACAAGAAATGAACAATCTTCAAATGTAATATTATTCAAGAATGCTACCCTATTACTGGGATTCACTTGTACTTAATTAAAATGGACCAGTAACATAGAATTATAGAATGTTAAAGCTAGAAGACACCTTAAACTTTGTCTAATTAATATTATACCCTCATGAGAAACCCAAGATCTAGAGTGTCCCCAAAGTCATTTATAAATTGTTTGTTTGAAAATTAGAGCATATTTTCTCAGAGAAATATATGATAAGTAATGGGTAGATCCCAAAATACAGCCTTTCCCCTCTTTATTATAGAGTATTGTATACTTAAACAGTTTTGTTTTTTAGTACCACTCACTGTGAGTGTGTAACATTTAATCTATATTCTAAGTTAATATGACTCATTGACTACTCATAACAAGTCAGAAGGAAGACACAGACCCTAGAGATGAGGCCCGTGATGCCTCAATATAAGATGCCCAATCTTCTGTAAAAGTTGCTTTGTTTTTGGTTCCAAGACACAGAAACTCTTTTCTTACTGAACTGAACTATGAAGACACTCATGTGTACATGTAACTAGAAGTTCACAGTCATTTTAACCCAGGAGCTCCTGCTCCATTTCTCTGCCACTCCTTTGCATGTGTTTTTCCCATTTAACTTCATCTTTAGGTAATTTTTCTCAGGTGGCAAAAGGACCATGATGATTCCTATATATCCTGGTATCCAGAAGAAGAAGGAGAAAACCCCAGTCACAGGATTCCAAGCAGGAGTCCTGAGACTGACCTTGGTTAGACACATGCTCACCCCTGAACCAATGACCTTAGCCTGGGAATGGAATGGGCTGATCGGGTTAAGACAACCAAGAGTTAAGGTTGAGATAGTCTCCCCTCAACGTACATGGGTGATGATGTAAACTGAAATGAAAATGTGGGTCTATGGAGAGGGGGAAGAGGAGAAATGGGTAACCAACAATCTCCTCTAAATCATCTCTTCCCATTGACCCCAGGCCCAGCCACTGACACAGTGAAACTAAGAAAGCTAGAAAGGCCTGGGCAGGCACACAAGTGTGAGGATCAGAAGAAGAACATGAAAATGTTCTACCTCCATTTACTCCATTCTAGAGTACACTAGAGTATCTTCTAGATGCCCCAGACTATAGATCTCTAGTCTCTGTCTCACATCCCAGCTACTTAGATCTTTACTCCAGCTTAGGACTTTCATATCTACTACCACCACTAGAAGGGAAAATATCAATAGAAAAAATATATCTTTGCATCATTTAGAAGAGGCTACACATCTTACATCTTCCTCTCCATCTCATTTCTTTGTCAATGGGAAGCATAAGGGTCCTAGAAATATGATTCATTCCTTATCCCCTGACAACAGGGCTTTGGTACCACTGTCTTCTCAGTATGCTTTGGGATGAAACTATGGTGGCTTCAAATCCACTTTTGATGGTCTGTTTTTAATCACACACTAAGAATTGCAAGGTTAACCATGAACCTATCTAAAGAAATGTACAAAGAAAATGGGAGCAATGCTTCTTTCCCAACTACCCTCATATCAATAAAAGTACATTTATGTAACTCTATAGAATATCCTTGTTTTTACTAATGGTTCATTCATGAGCCATCAAGCTGTAAAATACAATAAATAGGCTTATGATTGGAAAATAAGCTGGAATTGGATTCATGACAATCAATGAAAACACAAAAGTAAAATAAAGAAATGGTCCATTACTCAGGCTTTTCATCAAAACTGTCCCACATAAGGATTGATTTCAATCTCACTCCCACTGTACTCCAAATATTCTACTTTCTGAAATGGTGGTTTTCCACTGAATGACTAGCTCAAGCCCAGGACTCTATCTCTAGAGCTTTCCACAGAATTCCAAGTAGTGTAGCCTTTGCCTGACTGGAAACCTGGAAATAAACTGTCCTATTAAGGCTTAAATTTAAAATAGTTAAGCTAGTCTATTACAATAATAATAATAATACTTTAGATGTTCATAATGGTTCGCAGTCATTTTGCACACTGAATTAATAAAGAGATATGTACATGCTGTATTTAGGAGCTGATGGATACCTGCAGTAGATACTGAGGAAAGCTTTTGGTCTGGCAACTGGTCTACCAGTCTCTGAGGTGGCATATACACCACCAGAAAAAACAAGCACCAAAATGGAATTTTCTCCATTGGTAATGGTAAATAATTTCAGAAAGTTTTGACTTTCACTGTATATTATTTTTTAAAATGTTTTTGTTTCAGATTGAAACAAATGTTACATATTCCTTAGAGGTAAATGTTGATTTTTAAAAAAAACTGCTCTCTCCTTTAATTCCTCTCTCCAATATTTCCCCTTTTTAATTGGCATGATTTTATCTTTTGTAAAGAGAAAATAGTTTTTAATTTGAGGCCATGAATAAAGTGACAACAATCAGCATAATGATAGTAGTTGTTTTGTGTGACTAATCACTCAATTTGGGGATCATGTCTCTTTCACTTTATCTCACAAATTTTTTTTGAAAGGCTAATATTCTCTCCTCAATTTAGTTTGAGGTTTCCAGGCATGTTTTTCAAATTAGCCATTCCCCTGTGGTTTACTCCACTTTTCACAGGGGCCCAGAGTTAGGTCTGGAGGAAAATGTTAGTTCACTCTCATACTGGAGGCTGTTTAAAAGGAAAGGACTTGCTTTGAGACCCTTATTTCTAAACTGTCAGCATTTAAAATATCTGAGGCATGGGGTCTTAAATGGATATAATCCTTTTGGAAAGTAACTTGATAATCAGCTGTAATAGTCAGAGAGTTTAATGTATAACATTACAACATCATGTCCAATAGTGGCGAACTGTGAAGAATTTATTTGACCCACAACAAGGAAATGGTTAGATATGGCACATTCACACAATGGATCATTTTATTGTCATTAAAAACATGTTTCTGAAGAATATTTCATAAATAGGAAAATGCTCATCATATGGCATAATCATTTCTATGGCTGGTAAGATAAAGAACTTCATTTTCTCTTTTGTGTGTATTTGTTTATTTTACAAATTTCTATAATGAGCATGTATTGTTTTTTGAAATAAGAAAAAAATTCCAGGAATTCAGGAAGACCTAGGCTGGGTCTCACCCTGGGTGTAAATTCTGGCTGTCAGTGGATCAGTACATCAGTTAGTAAATATTTATCCAGTGCCTACTTTGTGCCAGGTATGGGGGCAAACATAGAGAACACAAATGACTTACAAATGAAACAAAACAACAACCAAGAGGAGTGCCCGTGCTGAGGCACTCAGAGTTCACAGAAGGTCTTGACTCCATGTACAAGTGCGGATGCTTGCTATCCTAGTAGTGGAACATACCTATGGAAAACATACCTTAAGGAAAAGAAGTTCAATGACAGATATACTTGTTAACTTTTTAAAATTCAAGATACTCCTCACCAGAAAGTCCACCTAATCTAAAATTTCTTTCTCTGATGTGCTATTTTTAGGAGAAAAAGTTAAGTAACAAAAACCAAGGTAACATAAGGAAATTATTTTCTTTAAAAAATCAGCTCACCTCCTTCCCTTTTTTCATGGTACTAAGTAATGAGAGTTGCTGTTCGTCCTAATGTGAAATACTGTGCGATTTTAAAGAAGTAACTGCTTCTGCTTTATCTTATGGATTCTTTGAAGAGTGGGGACCCTGCTATATATAGTGATGTTCAATTAACCAGCCCTTCTTGACCATTCTGATAAATGGAAGATTCCGTATTTAGAATTTAAGAATGTCATCAAGAATTCAGGTAAAAAAAGAAAAAAGTAATTTATGACTTCAAGCTTCTGCTTAACTACTTAGCAGCTGGGCTTAAGCTCCACAGGGCAGGGCAAGAGGGATTCCTGCAGGTGGGGATGTTGCTTCCCCCCAAGATGATGCAACATGGAGAAGAGAAAGCTCTGCCCTGCCTGAGAAAGATGGCTTCTGCAATATGGAGAGTGACTCAGAAGGGGGATCCTGGAAGCTGACTCCTTCAGTTTTCTCTCCAGAGCCACCAGCCCCAGACTCTCCTCATGTAGCTCTATACTGCTCTACCTTCCCTCTACCAGAAATCAGGGAAGTGGCTAATCAGAAAGCACAACCCTAGCCTTTCACATTCCAAGAGGCCTCTATCCATCCTTCCTCATAACTCTCCTATGGCTGTGACTTTGTTCTATATCTGCCTCTATAAAATTCCAGGTCCCTCCTCTTTCTTTGAGGGTTCCTCATTAATAAATGTTTCCTTATTGCAGTTGTTTAAATAAAATAATTTCCTTTAAAAAAAAAGCAACTGTTTAAATATTACTGTTGTTGTTTGCAAATAACTGATTGGATTATAATGGGTGAAAAGTACATAATAATTAGTCAGATAGTCCTATTGATAATGATTTTGCTCAAAAGCAACATCTTTTCCTGAAGAAATATTATATTATCCATACACAAACAGAAATAATTTAATTTTTAATTTTTAGAGTAGTTCTAGATAGGAACTAAAAACCTGCAGACACTAGAAACCAATCCCAGTCAGGCCACTGTCTCATCTGAGGCAGTGTATCTACATTCCTGGGTTTCATTTTTCTCATCTATAGAGTGAACAGTAAGTTTTTAAGGATAAATAACATATTAAAAAGTTCCTCTGGTCCTTGGCAGAATGAGCTGTAATTAGCTGAGGAAGACTCAGAAAACCAAGAGTCAATTCAGATACATGAACATGCTTCCTCATCTCCATGCCATTGTCAGGGCACCTCCACCTTTGGTTGTCTCCATGTGTTTTGACATCAAGAACAACACACAGGCTGGTCCGATGGTAGTGGGTTATCAGAACTCAACTAAAGTTAGTGTCACTAAAGTTGGAATACAACCCCCCACTACTCAATTTGACTGGAAAAAAAAAAAAAAGAACAACACACAATAAGTGGTAGATAAACATTCTCTCCTTTTGCTTTAAGTAAGGATGATTGTGGGCTGTATAGGTCAAGGAAATCTATAAAGTGTGTCCAAGGTAAATTACAACTAATAATTATAGAGAAAATAATGAAAATAGAAAACTATCCTCTAGAAAACACCACAGTAATAACTGGTTCAGGGCAGAATCATCAACAAAATTATCAGTGAAAGTATGAGAAACAAGATGTTTATATAGTCTCAAATATGTCCCTACAATACTTACTAAGAAAAAAGTAATAGAGTAGTCCCACCTTATCCACAGTTTCAGTTTGCTCAGTTCTAATTATCTGCAGTCAACCACAGTCCAAAAATTTCACATGGAAAATTCCAGAAATAAGCAATTCCTAACTTTTCAACTTTTCTAACAGTTCCTAACTTTGCACCACTGTTTTCAGTAACACGATGAAATTTTGAACCATCTCATTCTGTTTCACCCAGGAAGCTACTCATTCCTTTGTCCAGTGTCTCCATGCGATACACACTAAGTGCCCATTAGCCGTTTAGTAGCCATCTCGGTGACCAGATTGACTGTTGCCGTATTGAAGTGCTGTGTTCAAGTAACCTTTATTTTATGCAATAATGGCCCCCAAGAGCAAGGGTGGTGATACTGGCCATATGGATATGCCAGAGAGAAGCTGTAAGTGCTTTTGTTAAGTGAAAAGGTAGAAGTTCTCAATTTCAGAAAGAAAAACAATTGTATGCTGAGGTTGCTAAGATCTATAGTAGGAACGAATCTTCTATCAATGAAATTGTCTAATTTATAAATTGAACTTCATAATAATATGTATGTATAGGAAAAAACATAGCATATATAGGGTTCAGTACTATCTGTGGTTTCAGGCATCCACTGGGAGGTCTTGGAACATAGCCCCTGTGGATAAGGGGGGGACCCCATCTTGACCAGGTGATTCAAGTTAACATTACTTGTAATGGGACAGATCTATATTATGTGCCTTCTGATACAGGTGCTCTGAGAAGGACCCAATGTCACTATGGTGGTCACAAAAAGTCCATGAAGAAATACAAGACAATTCAAATTTAGTCATTCTATAAGATAATTGGCCAGTACTTTTCAAAAGTGTCATGGCTGTGAAATACGAAGAAAGATTGAGGAACTATTCTAGATTAAAGGAGACACAACAGCTAATTCAACCTCATTGGACCTGAAACCAGAAAAGGGACAGAGTGGAACAATTGGTGACATCTGAATTAAGTTAATAAGAGCACTGTATCAAAGTTAATTCCCCAATTTTTATCATTGTATTGTGGTTAGGTAAAATATCAACTTTGGGGGAATCTGGGTGAAAGGTATATAGGAATTCTTTGTATTAATTTTGCACTTTTCTTTCTTTCTTCCTTTTTTGATATATCTGGAAAAAAACTGTCCAAGATAGGCAACTCGATAGAAATTGCCTAAAATTATTTTTTTGTTAAAGTGATGCTCAGAGGAAATAAATAGAAATCTGACAATATCACAGGTCAAGGTGTCTCAAAAGACCTCCCCTAAGAGGAATTAGAGATGGAGAAGATAATTTGAGAAGTGATTTTCATTTCCCTTTGCCAAACATAGATTCAGAGAATCTCAGTACTGGAAGGAAACTTAAAGTGAACATTGATGAAGAAAGAACAGCCACAACCTTAACATCCAACAACAGGGAAATCACTCACTCCAGGGACTTATGCAACCATTAAAGGTAATCCTTATGAGAAATCATGTAGTAAAATGGGAACATGCTTGCACTGTAATTTTATTTTAAAATGAAAACGCAAATTATATAATATATATACTTTCTGAATCCAACTACCTAAAACACACATACTTGAAGAAAGACAAAGGAAAGGCATGGTGAATTTGGTTAAGATGGTAGGATTGTGGGGAGACTTTTTTCTTTTCCTATTTTCCAGCTCTCTTATGGTATTTTAAATTTCAACTGTTTTTATTTTTAAAAAAATAAAACTTCTTGCCCTGTCCAGGCAGCTCAGTTGGTTAGAGCATCATCAGATATGCCAAGGTTATCGGTTTAATTCCCAGTCAGGGCACATACAAGAATCAACCAACCAACCAAAGAATGCATAAATAAATGGAACAACAAATCCCGCCCCCCCCTCTCTCTCTCAAATCAAATAATAAATTTTTAAAAACTCTCATTTTGAGCCACAATTTATCCTCCTATGTGATAAATGCCAGACCTGCTTTCATACAACTGCCTCGCCTATACCCCCCTCAGTCATAGGTTCTGAGGATTTTCACATACATATCAACCTGACACAGCCACTCAAACACTTCCCATGGAAACAACCAGCCTTACTAGGCTCTTGCTGCCATACATGTGATATAAATATTTTACGTTTGGGAGGTGAGTCCTGGTATAGCCCCTGAGTGCAGCTTTAACTTCACTGAGTTTTCCCAAAATTCACTAGGAATTGTCTCATTTCCTTTTTTTCATTCCCCTCATGTGGCCAAAGTTTCATTCCCCTGCTTGGCAGTTACTCTAACATGCTGCCTGGTACTTGCCAGTATCCCCTCCTCTTCTGGGAGTTGAACCCTATTCCCATGGAACGAAGGCTATCATAACAAGGCATCACAGACTGGGTGGCTTAAGCATCAGAAAGGTTCAGCCTCAGACAGTCCTCATACTTCTGGAGATCAGAAGTCCAAAATCAAGTGGTTGGCAGAGTTGGCTCCTCCTGAAGTCTGTAAGGAATGAATCTCTTCCAGGCCTTCTCCTTGGCTTGTAGATGGACACCTCCCTGTGTCTCAATATTATCTTCCCTCTATACATGTCTCTATATCCAAATTTCCCTCATCTTACAAGAGCCCACTCTAATCCAATATGCCCTTATTTAAAATTGATTATATCTGCAAAGCCCTTATTTCCAAAATAGGTCACCTCCTGAGGTACTAGGGATTATAGGATTTGTACATATGAATTTGAGTGAGAAGACAATTCAAACCATAGCATCCACATCCCTAGGTACTGATGGAGTATGGGTCCAAATAAGATTAGATCACCTGAGAGCATCAACATGCCTCTGATCTGACACTTTCTAGAGACTCCCAATGTTGAAGTTTTGATCAGACCCCTTTGGGGAGTCTCCTGATCCTTGGCTACAGGAGGTTATTAACCTGGCTGGAGAGCTGTCCCCATGGGTGAGAGACAAGTGTATCTGCCTATCACAAAGAATTCATTACCTTACCACGTGAATGTCAACATTACATTTGTCAATTTTTTTTTAAATTATGTACGGTACTTTTTGATAGTCTTAATTGTTGTATATTTTTTATTTTTTTAAGATTTTATTTTTAGAGAGAGGGGAAGGGAGGGAGAAAGAGATGGAGAGAAACACTGATGTGTGAGATGTACATCAATCTGTTGCCTCTCACAGCGCCCCCCCCACCCCCCGCCAACTAGGGTCTTGGCCCAAGACCTAGGCAGGTGCCGTGGACGGGAATCAAACCGGCAACCTTTCAGTTTGCAGGCCGACACTCAATCTACTGAGCCATACTAGCCAGGGCCTGTTGTACACTTTTTAAATAGTTAAAATCATTAAAATTCTGCTATTACCCACTTATACAAAAAAGTTTTTTTCTTGGTGAAGGTTATTGAGAATTTCAAGAGATCATTTTTTTAAAGAGTCTTGGTCAGGAGCTACTCATAGCTATTTCAAGCATAAAAATGGATATAAAAATGTTATGTTCATGAAATCAAGGTCAGATTTCCTATTACAAATTTTGAAAGAATTTTATTTGAATGTTTTATATAAATCTGATATTTAATATTTGCCCTATTACCTTCTGGGCAAATGGTACATAGCAATTGCCTGATCCTCTCTTCCTAAACATTCATCTTTATGTTTCTCAGTGGCCTTCCATTTAGTTCCCTTACAACACACACCAATCTTCTTCCCTACCTCACAGGTATATTTCTTTTGAATGGGGAATGGATTCAATTTCATTACTGTATGTCAATCTCAAGTCCCATCTGCAAGACTTCAATGAGATCATCATGTTTACACCTGGTGTCATAATCCCAAGTTTACTTTGCTTGTTACCTATGCTCTGTGTGTTTGTACACAGACATCTAAGGCCCCAACTATTGTTTCTGGCCTCCTTCCCAACTGTTTTCTCATGTGAATCACTAGGCACCTCCTGCTACCTTATTTGTTCTCTGTCATGCTTATTACTCTTCCAAGTAACTAGATTCACAGGTTTACCTGGGTGATTTCCTCCATTTCCTTACTAATTCTCTTTTTAAGCTCCATTGATAAATTATTATTTATCTGGTAAACTCCTGAGTTAATTATTTCTCAATTTTTTGAAATGCTCTCCATCTGAAATCAAAACCCCATTATTTTCATATCCACAACTCCAAATTTAATAAAAAGAAACTCTCTTCATCACCTGCCACTCATGTCTCAGACCTTCTCACCTTCAAACTCACAAATATCAGTAGTAAATGCAAAGAAATAACCGATTGGGCTCCCAAGCCCTAAACTTTATAGTCTCTTAAAAATGCTTCCTTTCTTTTCTGATACAGTCATTCATTTCCACAAGAGACAGAAAGAACACTTTTCAAAGTTCTAGGTATTATCTTCAAAAAACCAGTCTCTTCCATTCACCTCAGCCAATGCATTGTCCTGTTGTTTCTTCCTCCCGTGGGTCTGCCTTAGTTCAGTCTCTTTGGCATTGTCTTCATTGAAGCCCTCATTATATTCTGCTTGAAATATCACAATAGTCTCTTTTATAGTTTAGTCTTCACACTGTCATCAGAATTATTGCCTGATGCTTCTCAAAAACTGTTAGTAACCCTCATTACTACACAGTGAAATTCACTACCTTTGACCTTCTTTTCTGGCCTCATCCTATATTTTGTGCCAATCCTGCCCAAAATGAGCAACTTGCAATTTCCCGAATGTATCATGCACTTAAATGCTTTGGGGCCTCTTCTCACTCTCTGGTTACATAACTAGGATCCCATCTCTCCAAGCTCGTGCAGGGAATGCCTCTCTGATTCTCCTCCTTCCCCACACCTTGCCAAAGTTGATCTCTTCTTCCTTTGGTTCCTATACGAGCTCACCCGCTATGTTATATCTGTCTACCGGCAGACAAAGACTCCATCATAATATTTTCCCCATCTTCTCTAGCACCTGACTCAGAACCCAGCACATAAATGTTTGAATTGTTAAATTTCCAAGAATTTGTGAGCTAGTTGATCTTAAACTGGTTGCTTGAAATTAGCAATGGTGGAAGTATTTACAGCACACAAATCAACAACACTTCAATAGAAACTTTTTCAAAAGAAGAAATAGCTGCTTCTTAAACATTTACCAGCCCACCACTGATCATGTAAGTGACACGTGAATCCAGTCAAAATCCACTGTCCTTTTGCCCTGGCCTGGGTGGCTCAGCTCAGTTGTTGGAGCATCGTCACACACACATGCACACACACACACACACACACAAGTTGCAGGTTTGATACCTAGTCAGGACACATACCTAGGTCAGGGTGCATGTGGGAGGCAACTGATTGATGTTTCTCTCTCACATCGATCTATATCTCTCTGTCTTTCTCCCTTTCGCTTCTCAAATCAATTAAAACAAAATATCCTAGGGTGAAGTTAAAAAAATAATCAACTGTCCTTTTAATACCTTTCATACCCAGTTCCAGGCTCCTCCCCAGAACTAAACAGTTTGAGGCATATCTTCCAGACCCCTTTCACATGTTTTAGATGTTATATTATCTGCTGAGTTTAGCCTGCTAATCCATTGTCTCTCATCCATGAAACCTTCTCAGACTGCCCCTGCTGTCACTATCGTGAATTTCCTCCAACATCCCTCAGCATCAACTACATCATTTCTAACTTTTATGTACTTATGACATTAAGATTTTAAGTTGTTTGGAGAAAGGTATCATTCATACCTTAAATGTCTGTATAGTCTACAGAACAGACTCTCACTGAGATGAATAAGTTCTGGGGACCTTACAGCATGATTCTGGGGAGAATGTACAGCATGATGACTGTAGTTAATGATACTGTAATGATAATGATTATGTATGTGAAATTGAAAGCTGCTAAGAGAGTAGATCTTAAGTGTTCTCACCACACCTCTGAAAAAAATGGTAGTTACGTGAGGTGATAGTGTTAACTAACCTTGTGGTAATAATTTCATAATATATATGTGTATCAAATCATCATGTTGTACACCTTAAACTTATACACAAGAAGTGTATAAGAAGTATAACACAAGAAGTTTATATGTCAATTACATCTCGATAAATCCGGAAAAAATAAACAGAACAGACCCTGAAAATGTCAACTTTTTAATTCTTTGGTCCAAAACATACTAGGAATCAGTGCTATCTGAATATACCATTAGATATGAAGGTGTGCAAACAATAATAGGTGGGACTGGAGGTTTTCCTTTGTTTTTATTATTTTTCTGTTTCGTTTTGTTTTTGTATACATGATACCTTCAATTTTCTCAGTGTACTGAAGTGCCCTGGTCTGGAAATAAAAGACAAGGGAACAAGGCTATGTTTTTATCTGTGACCATGTCTGTAGGTAGGTAAGGTCTCCATCTCTTCCTACTCCATTCTGCCAGCCTGGAATTGCACAGTGTAGGAGAGAACCTCTGTGCTCTCAGAAAGCAGAGATTCTAATGCTCAACATCCTTTCCTGTGGTTGTGCAGCTGCCATCTGACCAGTAAATGTACTTGTCAAGACTCTATGCTAAGCTTGAGGGCCAATCTGGGGGTATAGACCTACATTTCAGATACAGAGAAGAGGTTGTATTTAAGTCCAATGCAACGGAATTTCCTTAAGATCCCCAGAAGCAGAAAGAGTGGGGGTTCTTTCAGCAATCTCTCCCCTATTCTCTGCCACAGCTCTCCTAAAGTGAGGACACCATGCCATCCTATTTAAAAGACACCAAGAAAAAGGATTTAGTAGCGTTTTCTTGTAATTTGTTTCATTTAAACAAATTAAGCAAGCTAAAGCATTCCTTTTCACAATAAAATTATAAAATTTAGATCTGAAGCAAAGTGATAGAGGTCACAGCTTTTAGTCCTTATGAATTATTTCCTTAAGTGTTAAATGAAAAGGTGAAAGCAAATATACAATAGATATGCATGGGAGAACTTAGTTATCTTGGTTGTCATGTGAGAAAGGCAGTTAAATCTTCCCTAGAGATGAGAGATTGTAGATATGGCTACCTTGTGCTATCAATCACTTCAAAGCCATATAGAAAAACTAGGAGATGCTGTTCTGCTTAGAAGAAATGGTTCCTGCATCCTTTTAAAAGTCTTCTTGGCATTTCAAGTGTCTTTCTTTGCTTCTTTTCAAATAAGTAAAGAGGGTCCATTCCCTTTCATTCAAAACTTAGCTGTAACAACTTAGGGTTATTATACTATAAGGCTCACTTCTGATGGATTCCAGGAAATGGAAGTCAAGTTATTGCTAGAGGACAGAGGGCCCCAATATGTGCATTCCCAATGCCAGGTCTGACACATCAGCAGAAAAATTCTGAGAAACTCAACCACCCTGGGCCATCAGTACACTCTTCAAGCAGGATCCCTGAGAATCACTAGCCCTGGCAACCATTCTACTTCTCTTTGTAAAGGAACATAGACAATTTTCTTAACAATTTTGAAAAGCACTTTTGGCTTAAAACTTTTGGGTTGGTCAGCTTCATTATCTTCTAGAGCTGGCATACCTTGGGCTTCACACTTCTCAGAATAACTTACTTCATCGCTGATTTGCATTTTCCCAAATCTACCAGGCCTTGTCAAATTCCCATGCCTTCACCCATGCTGCTCCCTTTGCTCAAAATTCACTTCCTTGGAAGTTAACATTATCATGCCATGTTATGGTTTTTGTTTGTTTGTTTTATGGTCTCCCTTTTCAATAAGCCATGAGCAGCTTGAGCTGAGGAAGCAGGACACATTCATTTTTATTCATCCAAAGGCCATCACAGTGTCTAGCACATAATGAGTACTCAATAAATGTCAACTGAAAGAATTGATAAGTCTAGATGAAGGATCTCATGATGTTCATTTTTTTCCAACTTTTATGTAGGCTCGAAGTTTTTCAAGAAAAAAAAAACATTGAGGAAAAAGATGAGAAGAGGTCGCTAAATTTCAGAATAACAGTACTTAGGATGTTGAGCCTGATAAACTTAGTCCTTCTGTAACAGCAGCAGTCCTATCAGGATCTAAAAGCCCTTTGAAGTGTTTAAAGGTGGCTCTATTTATATGTAAGTGTACATTGGAGGGGGTGGGAGGGATAGGCAGGAGCTGCCAGGTAGGGACATGACTACAGGAGTAAAATATCCAAGTTTCCGTCAGGGGAGGGGCTACTCTTGAGCCCCAGGTCTGCTCAAGGAAGCCGTGAATAAGGACATTGTAAGTGGAGTGAAAATCTGAGATGCAGAACTCCACCCACTCCACACCCTAAGAGCAATAGCGCTATATCCTGCTCACAGGTGCAGCATGTCCTGCCCCTGGAAAGTGGCCACCAGGGATATCAGCACCTCACCTGGCTCCACAGATCCAGATGTCTCTACCACAGTCATCATTTTATCAAGTTCAGATCCTTCTGCTGTGCCTGCTGGTCTAAATGAGTGAAGACCTTTATCTCCCTTCTCACTCGCAGCCTTTTTCTGGTCATCCCCCAACATACCCCCCTGAATCTCCACTCTGAAGACTGGGAGCACTTTAATTGTTTGTCATTTGAGAAATTAAGAATTCGCAGTACCTCTTTGCTCACATTTTAGAAATCTGTAGCCCTAAGATTCAATACCCTCTTTACCTTTGTTTAATGTCAAATGTCCCAGTAACTGGGCTCCAACCACACCCCTAAGCCTTCTTAATGTAGTTCCATCCTCCAAATACAGCTTCTCTTTAGTCCATGTCAATAGTAGCCACAGAAAACCCTTGAGGAATCAGAACAATTACCTTGAGAACTCTTACCTAATGAAATTATTAACTATCATCTGTTGAGCTATAATAGCCTGACACTCTGCTAAGCACTAATAATAATAATAGTATTAAATATTTGTCGAGCTCTTACTAGGTGCCAAGGATTGTGGTAAGTGCTATCTTAATTTTCTTTCTTTTTTTTTTTTTAATTTTCTTATAAATCCTAACATAGAGGCAAACTTCTGGTCAAGATGGTGGTGCAGGCAGATGTGGCTTGCCTCTTTGTACAACCACATCAAAATTGCAACTGTAATATAGAACAACCATCACTCAGAACCATTGGAAATTGAGTTGAATATAAGTCTGACAACTACAAAATTAAAGAATCCATCCAGACTGGTAGGAGGGGCACAGGTACAGAACAGGCTGGTCCCTACACCCACGTGGATAAAAATTTGGCAGGGATATCTCAAAAGCAAGGAGTCCCAGCCCCATACCAGGCCCCCCAGCCCAAGGTTTCAGTGCCAGGAAGTTAAGTCCCCACAATTTCTGACTTCAAAAACCAGTGGGGATTGAGTCAGTGGAAGAAACTTCTGGAGCCCCAAGCAGTTCCTTTTAATGAACCCACACACAGACTCACCTACTCAGACTCACTCCCTCTGAGTTCCAGCACCAGGTAGCAGCTTCAAAGGCACCAGTGGTGTACAGGGAGAAACTGAAGTATCTGGCATCAAGCCAAGCAGAGGCCATTGTCCCTTTTCTAAACTCACCCCCCCCCCCCGCCCCCACACACAGAACTGGCAAGCTGGTGCCATATCTGAGACTCCTTCAACCTCCCTAACACTGTTCGACATGCTTTGGAGATCCCCAGAGACTCTGCCCCACCCACTCAGGCTACTTTTCCATGTGAATGGCTGGTCTTGGTTCAGGCTTCACAACTTCCTAAATCCTACTGAACAAGCAACAGCTGGCTTCAGTGAGCCCAGGCCTGGCACTAGCAGCAGCCTAGATTCACAACTTGGCCTCACCTGGAAATATCTAAGCCCAGCACAAGTAGCAGCCATCACAGATTGCTTAATAGCTCAGGCAGGGTAGCCCGGGCAAAACACAGGTGGGGATGACCTTGGCCTGCACTACCCAGGAAACCTCAGGGCCAGTGCACCCAGTAGACAGCTACAGACTATATCAGAGTACCACCATCCTGCCCCTGCACAGCTGATCCTCCACAGAGGGCAGACATTGGTGGTCAATGGTCACAGCCAGTCCTTGAAGTTGACTGGCCTGGGTAAAACCCTCCCAGACATCTGCCAACAGCAACCAAGGCTCACGTACAAGAGGAGAGTATACTCAGCCCACATGAAGGATGTACCTCAATTGAGTACTCAGCTTGAGTGATAGAGGAAGCTATACCACTGGACCCTACAGGACACCTACTACATTAAGCCACACTACCAAGACACAGTGTCAAAGCAGCTCTACCTAATACATAGAAACAAACACAGAGAGACTGCCCAAATAAGGAGATAAAGAAATATGGCCCAAATGACAGAACAGATCAAAACTCCAGAGAAAGAGCTAAACAAGATGGAGATAAGTAATCTATAAGATGCAGAGGTCAAAACACTGGTTATAAGGATGCACAAGGAAACTAGTGAGGACCTCAACAGCATAAAGAAGATCCAGTCAGAAACAAAGGATACACTACTTGAAATAAAGAACAATTACAGGTAAACAACAGTAGAGTGGATGAAGCCAAGAACCAGATCAATGATTTGGAACATAAGGAAGCAAAAAACAACCAATCGGAACAACAAGAAGAAAAAAGAATTAAAAAAAAATGAGAATAGCATAAGCAGCCTCTGGGACAACTTCAAGAGTTTCAAATTCACATCATAGAGGTGCCAGAAAGAGAGGAGAAAGAACAAGAAATTGGAAATCTACTTGAAAAAATATTCAAAGAAAGCTTTCCTAGTTTGGTGAAGGAAATAGACATGCACGTCCATGAATCACAGAGAGTCCCAAACAAGAAGGATGCAAAGAGGCCCACTCCAAGACACATCATAATTAAAATGCCAAAGGTTAAAGATAAAGAGAGAATCTTAATCGCATCAAGAGAAAAAGCAATTAGTGTCTTACAGGGGAGTTCCCATAAGACTGTCAGCTGATTTGTCAAAAGAAACTTTGCAGGCTAGAAGAGATTGGCAAGAAATATTCAAAATCATGAAAAGCAGGGACCTACAGCCAAGATTGTTCTACCCAGCAAAGCTATCATTTAGAATGGAAGGGCAGATAAAGTGCTTCCCATATAAGGTCAAGTTAGAGGAGTTCATCATCACCAAACCATTATTATAAGAAATGTGTTGAAGGGATTTATTTAAGAAAAAGAAGAAGATCAAAACTATGAACAATAAAATGGCAACAATACATATCTATCAACAATTGGATCTAAAAAACAAACTAAGCAAACAAGAATAAAGGACAGAATCACGGATATGGAGAACCACTTGATGGTTGCCAGTTGGGAGGGGACTGTGGTGGAATGAGTGCATAGGTGAGAGGACTGAGAAGTACAAATAGGTAGTTACAGAATAGCCATGGGGATGTAAAATGCAGTATAGGAAATGCAGTAGCCAAGCACTTATATGCATGATCCATGGGCATGAACAATGGTGGGGGGATTGCCTGAGGGAGTGGGGTACACTGGATAGAGAGGGGCAAGGGGGAAATATCAGGGCAACTGTAATAGCATAATCAATAAAATATAATTTTGAAAAATCCTAACATAGATCCTTCCTGCTGAGTGTTATCTCCATCTACACAGAAGAAAACTGAGATGCAGAGAAGTCAATAAGTGATAGAACCATAATTTGAAGCTGGTCTCTGTTTCCTAAACTTGTGCCTTTCATAAATTATGCTAAAGTGTCTTTTCCTTAGTAATTTAATTTGAAGTGGAATGAATAACTTGAGTTCTAAAATAGTGTTGAAAAGTAGGCAAAATGTAGCCCCCTGAAAGGGTGACATTTTTATTTTTGTTTTTTTTTGTTTTTATTTTTTTATTGCTGTCAAGTACAGTTGTCTCCATTTTCCCCTCACCACTCTCCTCTGCCCCACCCACCCCCACCTCCCACCCTCAATCCTAACCCCTTTGGCTTCATCCATGGGTCCTTTATAGATGTTTCTTGATGACTCTTCCTCTTCTTTCCCCCATTCCCCCCTTCCCTCTCCCCTCTGTTTACTCTCAGTTTGTTCTTTATTTCAGTGTTTCTGGTTATATTTTGCTTGCTTATTTTCTTGATTGGGTTCCACTTATAGATGAAATCATATAGTATTTGTCTTTCACCGCCTGGCTTATTTCACTTTGCATAATGCTCTCCAGTTCCATCCATGCTGTTGCAAAGGATAGGAGTTCCTTCTTTCTTTCTGCTGCCTAGAATTCCATTGTGTAAATGTACCATAGTTTTTTGATCCACTCACTTACTGATGGGCACTTAGGTTGCTTCCAACACTTGGCTATTGTAAATTGTGCTTCTATGAGCATTGGGGTGCATAGGTTATTCTGAATTGGTGTTTCAGGATTCTTAGGGTATAATCCCAGCAGTGGAATTACCTGGTCAAAAGACAGTTCCATTTTTAGTTTTTTGAGGAATTTCCATACTGTTTTCCACAGTGGCTGCAGCAGTCTGCATTTCCACCAACAGTGTACTAGGGTTCCCTTGAAAAAACCCCACTTTTATTCATTTTTTGAAATAATAATACTATCCTAAAGGCATGAGGCCAGTGATGCTGGTCCCCAAGACCTCCAGGATTATCAATGATGCAAGCGAGAGCTAGGGGTAACCCCAGCAGCTGTCCCTTAAGGCTATGGACATAAGAATGCTTGGGCTGGGGTGGGGGAAGAGTGGTGGGGGGAAAATTCAAACTGTAATTGAACAACAATAAAGTAATTAAAAAAAAAAGAATGCTTGGAAGGTGTCAATAATGGGGTTGAAAACAAGCTCATTCAGTCTCCCCTAAGCTCTGACATTTTTTCTATGTCCTCAGTTAAATCATTTGATTTTTCTATTTGTTAGCTCCCAAAGTACAACATGGTACTTCAGTACATGGTACAAGTACTTCATTACATTTGTGTTATATATTTTTGCTAATCATTTGGAGGATCAAAGTCCAGTAACAAATGTAAAGTATTTAAGACTAAAAATAATTATATGGATTTTTAAGTATGTACGTAGACATTATTACAGAAATTAAAGGCTATATTAATACAAAACCTAAACACTTGTTTCTGGCATATGACTATCACCCAAATAGACACTAGCAGTGAATCTGTTTGATTTTTGGAATGTAGGGGTTTGTTTTCTTTCTAGTGCCT
>VMDR010006149.1:0-47076 GCA_007922815.1 Macrotus californicus
CTACCTAATGGTATATGGTCACCAAAAAATAGTGTGAGATACTATTATCCTTTTATTTGTTTACAAGTGGGAAAACTGAGGCCCAGAGGAGTTAAATGATTAAGAAAGCTAGAAAATGGCAATGCGAAAGAAACATTTTTGATTCTATCTGTATTTTCTCTCATTTAACTATTTGTCCACTCTGAAGCCAAAAATCACACTGCTTTAATTATTCTAGTATGCCTCCCTCTTTTATAAAAATATATGTATTCATAACATTAATTAATTTTCACATGCATTATTTTGTATTACACATTTTGGTTTAACATACGTGTCGTAAAATGAAGGCATTTCCCATACTTGTTTTAATACCTCTGGATTTCTATCACAGTAAGTAGAGCTCTTGCTATAAATAATGTAATGATACACTATTTTACTTCCTAAAATTTTCCTGAACTCATTATTATGTCTAGTAATTTTATAGGGCAATAACTTTCAGAAGTATACTATCATACCATCTATAAATCTTACATTCTAAATTCCTCCTAGCCCGTGCCTGTACTGATAAGTTGTTCTGTTGTTATCAAAAAGCTATTGCAAACAACTGTTAAAGAGAGTAAGTTTAAAATCATCAACAGAAAAGCCTTAAACTTCAAAGTTGGAGACAAATTGGGAAAAGTGCCCAAAATAAAATTCACTTACTTTTTAAAGATGACAAACCACTTGTTCCCCCAAAAAGAGAGCGGGTGGCAGAGCTGCCTGATCCCCCTGGAGGTGGGACCAGCATCACCAAGTACGTGCCACAGGTATATATGGGCGTCTTCCGCAGCATTTTTAGAGGTAGCCCACAGCTAGTATTTGCTGACGAAAGGAATGAAAATGGTGAGTGGGAATATTTGACACACATCACTTTGATTACCAAAACAGACACGAGGATCAGGAGGGGTCCCAAGCTCATATGAGGATATATACCCAGATTTGGAAAGCACAACATGAAGTAATAAGCTAAGGAAAAAATTATAATCTTGTGTCTCTCTAGCCTGACTTCAAGCCCCCTGATACGTGGCAGTTCTCAAAGGTGTTCCCAATAGTCAATGTGCCTGTGTCTCTAAAAATTCCTTCAAAAGGCTAAACCCTCACGGGGACTAAATCTCAAAATAAAAGAATCCAACTGCTTGTGTCTGCTCCAGGAAACTGCTCCGACGAAGATCTTTGCATTTTATACAAAGCAAGTTCTTAACAGGTTTGTGACATTACACTCATTACAAATAGCTTTGAGCATGAAACCAGAAATTTCAAACTATAACTAGTTAATAAAAGCTTTCCCAATATCTATCTCAAAATAATTTTATCCCTGTATGATTTGTGATAACCCATTATATATTTTCTTTATGATAACCATTACATATTTTCTTTTTTAAGGGTCAGGGACATAAATTATCATTAAGAAAATACTTATTTCTACTCCTTAAGAAGCTTAAAACATATTTTCAACTCTCTTACTGGCAGGTCTGAAAATGCGCAGAGAATTTAAGGATTTTTCTGTGTTAGTCTAGTGAGGATTGATGACGGCAACAGAATGTCAGTGCTTTGCCTAGGAGGCTGTCAGGGCATAAAATGTAACTGCCTGGATGTAACATCATCTTTAGATGGTTTAGATTAGAAAAATAACACCTGATCTGTCTGATATTTACTTTGAATGCTTGTGCTTCTAAAAAAAAAAAACCCTCTGTTTTTGAAAACTCCAAGCCCCCAACAAGTATATTCTTTGTTCAGGACATCAATCCAGATGGGTTAAGTTTCCACAGATGAGAAAACCAAAAGGGGGGTGATTGGAAAATTAGCAGCATTGTGAACATAACATTGTCCCCAAGATGCTTTTAACAGACGTACTCTTACTAACATGGTAATAGGTACTAGGTTATCCCAATAAAAAATTCTCCACCCTCTGAGTGTTGAATTGTCAAAAACCTCTCAGCCTGTAACTGGTGAATTTTCACACAGCACCATCATGTCAGATGAATACATACAGGATGTATCTGTAAGTACAATGAGCTCATGCGTCTAGAATACAGATGTCTATTTTCACAAAATTCTAAATGTACCCTCGCCTTTGGAGTTCTCCTTTTCATTTTGCTCATGCTTTGTTGTCCAACAAGCATTCCTGTAGTATTTATGTTGTTCAGGGTAGAATTCAATTTTCTCCCAAGGGACAAACCCAGATGAAACCTTCGGCTTGTCAAGAAAACATTTATTTAGGTAAAAAGAACTGTCATCTAAAAGTATTTCCTATTACACAAATTTCTTACAAGCCCAGGCAATAACAGCTATTAATAATTTCCCCACTCACACTTGACATAACAGAAATCTATGGAAATAAAATACTATCCTTCTTAAATTCTAATATAAACTAGTAAGTATTTAATTTGATAGTCTTATAATAAATTAATCAAATATTTTCTCTTCCTAACATTTCAATATATAAAAGGATTAAAGCATAAAATTGCATTAAGTTCATTAAACACATTAATTCAAATACACTTTTCTATGACATCTTTTTCTAGTCTCAGTTTTTACTACAGCTGATGATTTGATATAAATTCACATAGTTGGAATGTAATCTATAAACTCTTCAAAAAAAATGGTTCTTGCCCTGACTGGTGTGGCTCAGCTGGTTGGGTGTCAACTTGCAAAGTGAAAGTTCACCATTCAATTACCAACCAAGGGACATGCCAGGGTTGCAGGTTTGGTCCCCAGTCAGACGCATACAAGAGGCAACCGATGTTTCTTTCTCTCTCTCTCTCTCCCTCTCTCTCGCTCTCTCTCTCTCCCCCTCCCTTCTCCTCTCTCTAAAAGTAAATAAAATCTTTAAAAAAATGGTTCTTAAACTTTTTTAGGCCATAGATGGCCTAAAAAATCTGATGAAAATTATAATGGATACATTTAAAACTGTGGGGGAGCATGTTTATGAACCCCCTAAATGCTTATTCCACCCAGTAGATCTTCTGCTTTAAAAATATAGAACTGCGTGTGTAGTAGGCTAACATTACTAAGAATGGGAGGAAAATAAGAACACAATTGGTCTTTAATCGTATTTGCATAAAGAAGCCCTGTAGGATAAAAAACTAATATAGTTACCTATAGGGGGCAGAGTGGGGGCAAAATATAGAATACACCAAGACTTCTCTACATACAGCTTTTTATGTTGTTTTTACTTTCAAACTCTTTAAATGTATTATCCATTCCAAAATATTAAAATATAAACACTAAATGATAAATTCAAGAAAAAGCTGTAGAAGGTTTGCCTCTCACTTGCTTGGTCAAGATTGTATTTGGTGAAGACGATGCTAAGTAAGAGCTTTTTACATTTATGAGGATATGTTTACATGAAATCAATCAATTTATACTAACAGTAATGAGAAAGACAAAGCTGTTTTGAATTATTACAGATTCATGCTAATTCACATCCACAGCCAACAACATGAAGTAGCTTGGAATTTTAAAAAATGGACAATGACCAGAAAGAGAGAAAAATGCGAATTATGTAAAGGAAAGTGCTTTTGTGAGATGCACTGTAAGTGCCCAATAAAAAGTAGTGCCTGGGGAGCATTTGAGGTCTTGCTCACTGGCATGTGTCATCAATCTGGCTTGAAGAAACTCTTACAAAAATGTTTAAAATATGTATCGCCTGAAGCCCACAGGCAGCTCTCGCTACTTATCTATCAAGCCAAGAAAAGACATGGAGGAAGTTTAATGCATGTTACTAAGGGAAAGAGGCCACTCTGAAATGTCTATATACTGTATGATTCCAACTACACAACATTCTGGAAAAGGCAAAACTATGAAGATAATTTTAAAAAATCACTAGTGGCCAGGGGTTGGGGATGGGGAGGGATGAATAGGAAGAGAATAAAGGGTTTTTAAGGCAGTGAAACTACTCAGTATGATACCATAATAATGGCTGTATGTTATTATTCATTTATCCAAACCTGAAGAATATAACATAAGGTACATTATGGACTTTGGGTGATGATTTGTCCATGTACGTTCAACAGTTGTAACAAAGATATCATCTGGTGCGGGATGTTGATAAGGGAGGCTATGCGTGTGTGGGGGCAGGTGGTACATGGGAAATACTAGAACTTTCCTCTCAAGTTTGCTGTGAACCTAAGACTGCTCTAAAAAAATAGTCTTAAAAATATATACATATATACACCTGAATGGAGCTACACAAGGTAACAGGTGGTAAGCGAAGGGCACATACCTGCTTGGTCCTCTTTCAGGGTGTTGGAGATGGTGGAGCCAGTGAGGGCGGCCAGCGTTGCAGATGGGGAAGCTCTGTAGCGGGAAAGTCTGCTCAGAAGCATCTCATTAATGCTCTTTGCAGACTCGCCCTCTTTTCTCATTAGAATTGTGCGTTCCTGAAGTGGATTGGCTACATACAAACCATTTTCAACCTGATATTTAAAGAAAAAGAGGTCTTTAAATGACATGTGTTTCCGTTTAGTTAGCAAGTTTCTACTTCAGAATTGCATGACTGTGATCTCGTTGCTCCAAACCACTTCCAAACACTGTACCTGAGCAGGGGTAAACCTCAGCAGAAACCACTGCGAGCAAAAGGAAGGCTGGGCTGAGTTTGAGAGCCTTCATTTTTCATAATAGCCCCGTTTCTAAAAGTAATGAGCCAAGCGTAATAAATTCTATGAAAGGTTGTTGATTAAAATTCCTTATATTGAATTTCAGAGGCAGCCTTCACTAATTACAGGCTTCTGACAGGTACAAGTATGCTGAGAGAAAACAAATCAGTTTTTTATTTACTATTAATGTTAAGTACAACTAAGAGGATAATGTCTTCTTGAAATTCAATTAGTGGCTAAAATCGAAACCCTGCATTAACAGCAGTCAGCATTAGCCCACTGTTTGGGTACTGGTAGAAAGGCAGACTTTGTCTGCTAAAAATACATGCCAATGCCAACTGGACCCTTGCTGGTGCTTGGCAGTTCTCATTCATCCCTGGATTATTCCCCAGAAAAATCCCTGGAGTGATGATTTCAAAATTCCTTTACCAGTGTTGAGCTTGACTTTAAGCAGACCACTTGGCCGTCCTTATTGGTAAAAAGATCCAGACCACTTTACTATAAGCTGCTCATACTTGTCTCTCTTCCAACTCAAGGATCTGTATTCAGCCTCCTTTATTCTTCCTTTCCTCATACTTCAGAGGAAAAAGCCCTTCGCCTCATGTTATTTAAGGTTAAGTTTTCCCTCTGCCTCCTCTCTAACTGCTCCCTTAATTAACTCCGTCTGCTCCTTTGTCGTCACCAATATCTTCCTCTCTATCAATTCCCTGCTCCTTGGTTTCAAATATTCACAGTCTCTGAGACCTTAAACACACAACCTTGGTGGCCCATGGAAATACTGTCCCTTTTCTGCACTTTCATTTGCTGTCAAATGTCTCACATATTAATATGTCTCAGACAGCCTCTGCATCCCACTGCCCCCTTCTAGACCTGGACTCCTGGATCTGGCTGGAGTCTCAGAAACTGGTGCCACCAGCATACGTGGCCAGGACTGGCCTTCAGCTGTGTGGTATAAAGATAAGATGGAGTGGGAGTACAAAGTAGCAAAGCTTATCAGAAGCAAATGAAAAGCAAAGGAGTCCACAGTGAAAGGCTGGTAACAGAAGAGGCAAGAGAAAGCAAGCAAATTCAGGAGCACAGCCAGGAAAGAGCTATACAGAGTGGGGGAAACTTTTATGACACATTCACAAATGATAAGGGAAAGGAAATCTTTGAGTCCAAAAATGCTGTTTCTGTTTTCTATCCCCTGCTTCTTAACCCTGGGCAGTTACTTAACTCAGCACCCTCTAACCAGTAGACATTCCTGATGGTCCACAAATAACCTAAAACCAAAGCCATCTACCTTATCTTTGGCTTCCATGCAGGCTGTGCCATAGATGCCAGCCTTCTTGGGGTTCTCTTTCCTCAGTCTTGGGGGTAGAACACAGTCCTGGTTTGTTCCGTAACACCAGTACAAGGCTAAAGTACTTTTCTAGTGAGCAAAGCCAACACAGTTGCTGCCTTGCCTTCTTATTAGTTGGTTCCGCATCTTCACTTATTTAAATGAGGGTTTGCCTAGAATTAGAGCTAGCCCAGGGGTGTCAAACTCATTTTCACCGGGGGCCACATCAGCCTCGCAGTTGCCTTCAAAGGGCTGAAATAATTTTAGGGCTGTATAAATATAACAACTCCTTAACTGTGAAGGAGCTGAAATTACATTCGGCCCTTTGAAGGCAACCTATCAAAAATCAATGTAAGTGTAAATGGATTAAATGCTCCCATCAAATGGGGGGGGGCAAACCCTGGCCCTATGAGGGAAGAAAATGGGCAACCTAAGAAAAACTTTGATTGTGTTCAAGTACATTGGAAACAATGAAGAGAAAACCTGCTAAGACACCAGTGAGAAGCAAAGAGTGAGGTCCTGCGCAAGGGACAAACCTGGGAGCCTCTCTATTTAGCAAAGAAGCTCTCAGGGTTAAAGAGCTACAGATTTAGAAAGAAGGGGAAGAGGCTGAGAGGTGTCGGAAGGAGCACAGGGTTAGTGGTGACAAGAGGTTCCCTTCTCTGGCTCAAGCCACCATCATCTCAAGCCTGCTTTTTCTGGTCTCCCTGTTTCCACCTTGGCACCCCCATGCTTTATCCCCACACACCAGCCAGTGATCAATATCACATGTAAATGAAGCCATGTCCTTCCACGTTTGAAACCCTGCAGTGGCCCCCCAACACACTTCAGATGAAATCCAAACTACTGGTTAAGGCCACATGGTCCAACATCCACTGACCTCCCAGCCTTGGCTCGCCCTGTCACACTATACTTTCAGCCACACTAGCTTCTGTCACTCCTTCAAATGCCCACGCTTCTCCTAACTCTAGGCCTTGTACTTGCTGTCCCCTGCTCCTGGATTGTACAACCATTCCAGTTTGCCCAGGACTGCCCAGGCTGTAGCACTGAAAGTCCCATGTCCAGAGAAATCTCAGTCTTGGGCAAACGGGGATGGTTGGTCACTTATCTGTCAGGATGGATGGCTGCTTACCATTCAGACCTCAGCTCAAACGCCCTTCCTTACGTAGAGAGGCCCTCTCGGCCAGGCCAACTAAAGTAGCTCCCCACCTCCCCTACTCACTATCACAGTCTCCTGCTTCATTTTCATCCCAGCATCTATCGCTAGCTGAAATGATTTCGTTCTTCTCGTTGTTTGCTTTCTTATTGCCTACCTTCCTACTGTCTAATGTTAGCTCCTTGAAAATGAAGGCCTGTTACCCTGCTGCCCAGACAAGGCAACTAGTAGGAACCAGATTAATACTGAGCGAGTGAAGGGCATCCTAGTCATCTGGATCATAATTCAAAGGAAACAAACCCTAAGGGAGAAGGGGAAAAGGAACCTAGTGTGTCCATATGTTTAGGAAGGGACATAAAGAGGACAGAATGACAGGAAAACTGCCACTAAATCTATCTAAAGAACAGCAGTTTATAGAGCTCACATGGGGGCAAGAAGAACTCTCAGAACAGAACAGACGTAAAAAGGTGCTCTGGAAATTCCAGGTAAAGAGTTATAGAGTGCTCTCGGGCAGGGACGTGTCCAGTGTAGAAGTAACCACAACAGGCAGGGAGATTCCAGGCCTCACTATTCCATAGTGTCAAATGCCAGAATTCTAAGTGTCTTAGAGCCTCAAAAGGCCTGTGGCTCCAAGTGGTAGACTGTCACATTAGTGACCTCAGTGAATGATGCCTGCTGGTATTCATGCTGTGGGTCAGTCCCCTCCCACAATGACTCCGGGCTTGGCCTTTACAAAGCATGATTTAAGCAGAGGTGTGATAAGCAGTTGTCCTCTTGAAAAATTCCCATCAGAAAGCCAGGCTCTGTGCGTCAAGAGGTTCAGCCAAGATCACTGAGGTCAAGCGTAGAGAGACTTGGCAGAGGAGAAGCCAGCCATCTTGAATGTTACAGCCCCAGCCAAGCTCCAGGCTGAATGAAGCCACAGGTGTGACCTCAGTCAGCTTCACCACGCAGAGAACCACCACCCGACTGAGCCCAGT
Organism: Macrotus californicus; assembly: GCA_007922815.1. NCBI lineage: Eukaryota > Metazoa > Chordata > Mammalia > Chiroptera > Phyllostomidae > Macrotus > Macrotus californicus. The sequence continues at coordinate 8,074 of VMDR010006149.1, forward strand.
CAACCTGTAAACTGCGGCTGCTTGCAGTCATTTACTTTGGGGTGATTTGTTGAACAGCAGTAACTGAAGTACCCCTAATGTCAGAAAATCTGTGGTCCACATGTTAGAGGTTGTTTTATGTTAATAATAGTTTCTAAGTTAGGTAGGGTATTCTCCACACGCCATTTCTTTACACCGTACTTCTAACTATATTTCTCTAGTCTACCTTATATATAATGATTAATTACCTAATTCCATTGAGTCACTAAGAATTCCTTTTGAGAAGCGAGTATAGTTAGTTCGATCCTACTCTGATACCTATTCACTTTAGGTAATCCTTTAGTTTTCCCTCGAACCTAGGTACCAAGAGGCCTAGATGACACGTTAACTCAGCTGCTTCTTCATGAAAAATGACACAATGGAATAACACTGGTGGTGTTCAAGATTCCAAAATATATATTTTTTCTGATTATATAAATAGCCTCTTCTATACTTGTTTAGTCTCTTTAAGAGTCTTTAAATCTTGCTTCAGTCTATTCTTGACCCAAAAGCTATAATGAACTTTCAAAATCAGATCCTGCTCAAAACTCTCCGAGAGCTTCCCATGTCTCTTGGAATAAAATCCAAATACTTGACAAGGCCCTTTAAGAAAGGCCCTGGCTGCCACTCAAATATCACCCGTCAGCACTCCACCTGAGCAAAATGCAGAAGAATGTGTATAATCAATCACCATTTGTGGGAAAACAGAAATGAAAAACAAAAATATATGTGTGCATCTGTTTGTATGTGCTTGTATTATCTCCGGGAAAAAGAAAATGTTAACATAAGTTGTCTGTGGGGAGGGAAACTGGGCTAGGAGGTGGAGTACAGTAGGTGAGAGAGGTGAGAGACTTCTGTACCATCTGAGTTTTGAAGCTGTGAATTTATCATCTATTTTTTTTTAAAAAACAGTACTTTTAAAACATTAGAACAATATAACTGCCACTATAACTTAACAGTATTTCCAAGTATTGGGTGAAATCATAATTCTTTCCAGTAATTATCATTAACCGTATCTATATGACAAATATTTATACTATTTAGGAACCAAAATGTATCATGAATCAGCCAAGTAAGGAATTTCAGTATCCAGCCATAAAGAAGGAAATGATACCATTTGTACCCTGGCTGCATGGCTCAGTTGGTTGGAACATCGTCCCATGCACCAAAAGGTTGCAGGTTCGATCCCTGGTCAGGGCACATACCTAGGTTGTAAATTCAATCCCCATTTGGGATGTGTATGAGAGGCAACAGATGTTTGATTTAGTTTCTCTTTTCTCTCTCTCTCTCTGGATTCTGTCACTCCTCCAAATGCCCACGCTTCTCCTAACTCTAGGCCTTGTACTTGCTGTCCCCTCCTCTTGGATTGTTCGACCATTCCAGTTTGCCCAGGACTGTCCAAGTGTTAGCACTGTAAGTCCCATGTCCTAAGAAATCCCAGTCTCAGGAAAACTGGGGTGGTTGGTCACCTATCTGTCAGGATGGATGATATTGCCCCTCTCCCTTCCTCTTTCTGAAATCAATAAACATATCCTTGGATGAGAATTAAAAAAGACAGAAAGAAATTCTACCATTTATGATAATGTGAATGAAACTTGAGGGCACTGTGTTAAGTGAAACAAGTGAGACAGAGAAAGACAAATACTGCATGAGCTCACTAATATTTGGAAAATAAAAAAGTTGAATTTGCCCTGGCTGGTGTGGCTCATTGGATTAAGTGCCGGGGGGTTGCTGGCCCGATTCCCAGCTAGGGCACGCGTGGCAGGCCGGGTTCCCAGTTGGCGGCGTGTTAGTGGCAACCAATTGATGTATCTCTTGCACATTGATGTTTCTCTCCCTCTCTTTCTCCTTCCCTTCCCCTCTCTCTAAAAATAAATAAAATCTTTTTTTAAAAAGTTGAATTCATAGAAGCAGAGAGCAGTGTGATGATTGCTAGGGGCTGTAGGGTCAGGGAGATGGGAAAACGCTCACCAGAGTCTACAGACTTCCAGTTAGAAGATGAACACGCTCTGCGGTTCTAATGTACAGCATGGGACTATGGTTAACAACACTGTATTATAAACTTGCGATCTACTAAGAGAATAGATCTTAAATGTTCTCAACATACACACACACACAAACAAATGTGGTAAATATGAGGTGATGGAAGTGTTAACTAATTTGATTGTGGTATTTTGACAATATATACATATATCAAAGCATTACATTGTAAGCCTTAAAAATATACAATTAAATTTAGCCCTGGCTGGTGTGGCTCAGTGGACTGAATGCCAGCCTGAGAACCAAAGGGTCGCCACTTCGATTCCCAGTCAGGGCATATGCCTGCATTGCATGCCAGGTCCCCAGTTGGGGATGTGTGAGAGGTGGCCAATCAATGTATCTCTCTTACATTGATATTTCTCTCCCTCTTTCTCCCTCTCTTCCCCTCTCTCTAAAAATAAATAAATACAATCTTTAAAAAAAAAGAAAGCAGAGCAAAAGAGATAAAAAGAGACAGGATTTTATTTTGTATAAAATATTTTATGGAGCGCCATAAGAAAGGCCTTTCTGATAAGGTGATGTTTGAGCAGAGACCTGAGAAAGTAAGAGAACGAGCCTTGTGGTTCCTGCAGGACAATGTCTCAGAACGAAGGTTCCCAGATGAGGGCCCATTGGGTGTTTTTGCACGTCAGCAAGGAGGCTGGCTGTGGCATGAGAGGGGGGAATATGGTAGGTGCAGAGTGGTCGGGTGAAGAGAGGGCCCAATCACGTAGTACCTTTACAGAGGTAATAAGATTTGGGTTATACTTTGAAGGTAGGGCAGGCAGCATCTGCTGACTGGACATACATAGCATTTGGGAAGGAAAAAAAAGGGGAATGGAGAGTGACACCAAAGGTCTCTGGCCAGCACTGGAAGGTCACAGATGCCATTAACTGAGATGGGAAAGTCCGCGGGAGGGGCAGGGAAAGTCTCGTATTCTCTGCATATACAAATAAACACCCACACCGATACGCATCTGGAGTTCCAGGGACAGGCTTTGGCTGTCATCAATAGATACAGAAGTGTTTAAGGCTACAAGACAGGGTGAGATCAACGAGAGAGTTAGAGCAGATAGAAGGGATCCTGAAAATAGGTCCTGGCACCCGAGACTGTTGAGAAGTAGGGAAGATGACACTGGGTAGGAACAACCAGCGATAGAAGTCCTATGGGTGTCCCACGAGCGAAGTGAAAAGTTTCAAGAATGTGGGAGTGATAAACCATGTTAAATACTCCTCTAACAGGTCAAGTAGAATGAAGAGCTGACTTTGAAGTTAGTAATGAGGAAGTCGCTGGTGAACTTGGGAAGAATTGTTTTGGTGGTGTGATAAGGACATGAGCCTGACTAAAGCAAGTTCAAGAGAGAATAGAAAGGAAAGAACAAAAAATAGTAAGAATAAACTCTTTGAAGAGTATTGCTGTAAAGGGAAGTCAAAAACAGGGGAGTGGAGGTGGGTATGGGTCAAGGGAGTTGTTTTTTAAAGGCAGGACATCCTCAAATGAATCTCTCTGCGTAGTAAACGGTCGGTTGAAAGAGGAAAGCTGTTAACAAGGAGGACAATTGCATAAAGAACCTGCTTCTCTACCCCAACTTTCAACACACAGCAGGTAGCAAATGCAGCCTGGCTTTTGGTTCTACCCAGTGTAACTTGGAAACTAATCTACTTTGGTCTGTGCACATGCACGTAAGAAGTATGTGCATATCTGCCTCGTGCTTTTTAATGGTTCTCAGTGTTCTATCCTGTGAAAGTACTATAGGCAGTAAGCCAGACAGCTATGTTTAGCTTCCCAAGTCAGCATTTTAGAAGCTGCTTAACTAGTGGCCAGTGGTACTTGAAAATTTTTTATTTAATAAGAAAAAATTTCAAACATATACAAAAATAGAGAGTAATATAATGAACCTCCATATGTACCCATCATCCAGATTCAACAATAATACAGGTATTGCCACACCTGTTTAACTTATCTGCTTCTTCTGTCATTCACACATTTTAAAGCACATCCCAGACACCATGTAATTCCACTTCCGAATACTTCATTCACCAAGCATCTCTCAAAATACAGACATTTTATTATATAACCACAATGCCATTACACTTTAAAAATATATACTTTAAAAATAAGTTAAGCATAACCCCTTGGCTTCATCGAATACTCATTTTATATTCAAATTCCAAATTGTCCCTCCTAATTTTTTTTTTTACAGTGGTTTGATTCAGACTCCAAAAAATGATTCAAAGGTTGTTCTTTTAATCTAGAGCAGTCTCCTTCCTCTCTAACTTTTTATTTCATGCTACTGGAAGAGGCTATTTTAGTTGTTTGCTTCCTCCAGGGCAGGTATGGGCTTTTGACTGTATAACTATATGTCTAAAAAGATCTTTATGCTGTCTTTACACGTGATTGATGCTTGTGACTACTGACTTCTAGGTTGGAAATCAATTTCTTCAGAATTTTGAAAGCCCTGCTCCAATTTTACATCCAATAATGCTATTGAACGGTCTGCTGCTTTTCTAACTACTTATCATTTGTACAAGACTTTATTTTATTTCTGGAAGCTTTAGAATACTCTTTATTCCTGATAACGTGAAGTTTCAGGATGATACACGTGCACGGTGTGGGCATGTGTCATTATCTGGACACCAGTGTCCTTTAGCCTGACATTCTTCTTGGATGATTGCTTTAATTATGTCTTCCTCTTTATCTTCTGTCCTCTTTTTGGAGCTCCTTAGTAAGACTTTAGATGGACTGCTTCTCTACATCATTGGTTTCTCTCCCATATTTGCCGTTCTTTATTTCTTTGACTTTCTGGGAAATTTCTTATCTTTAACCCTTTTATTAATTTTTAAGTTTTGACAATTGAAGTTTTAACACCCAGAAGCTCTTTCTCATTCTCTGATAGTTCCTTTTTCATGACATCCTTTCTGTTTTACAAAAGCAGTATCTTCTCATACCTCACAGAGTAGTGAGTGTTTATAGAGTTTTATTCTACTCCTTCTATGAGCTATTTTTCTGATTTTGTTTATTTTTACTTTCAAATTGGAGACTTTCTTCATTTGTCTAGAAATCTTTGGTTGTCTGCTTTTACAATTTCTTAAAGCTTTTAATTAGGATAATTTTTAAATGTACATAAAAGAAGCAGGAACAGTATAATGAGTTCCCCAGATACCCATTGCCTGGCTTCAACAATTATCAGTATTTTGCCCACCATTTTTAATTTATTGTCCTTCCTTCCACACACATACCTCTCCAGAATTTTGGGGTTTATTTGTAGGGTTGTTTTTTTGTTTTGTTTTGTTTTTATTGTATCTTTTTTTTTAACTGTTCAGCACTAATCAGAAATGCTGTACACATGCCTGAGGCTTGCTTACCAAAACACATCATACGGCTTTTCCTTAAATAACCCCAATGTCAGTACATCAAGGTCTTTTTTCCAGGGTTATTCAGTTTCTTCAGAAAATCAAGGTCTAGCCTTTTGCCTGGGAAAACAGCATCTAGGCACAAATGTTGTGTGCACCAGGAAGGGGAAGGACAGTTCCTTTCATAAAATTGAACCTCCAACCCCATCTTACGAGGGCACTGCACCATGCCTGATGCCTCCAATCCTAAAGACTCTCTAAGGCTGGGAGCAGGTGAAGCACCTCTCTTCCTCTCAGGATTCCCTGCACACACTTTTAGTTTTGGCTTCCCTCACACCGAAGGACAGAAAGGGATGCTCCATCTCCACCTGCTAAAGTATGGGGATAAGAGACACTGCTTCGAGTTGAGGAACAAGAAATTAAGATTTAATTATAAGCTACGAACAACCAAAAGAGGAATTAAAATGAAGTAAGTACACTAGGAAGAGTAAGAATTGAGCCAAATCCTCATTTATAAAAGCAAAAAAAAAAAAATCAACACACTATATGGAATTGATAATTCAAGAAACAGCAATGTAAGCCATTTGCTTAGAGATATGAAGAACAACAAGCTGAAACCATTAAAGCAACTGCCAATGGAAAGCTGGCCAGAGGATGAGGCAAGGGACTCCCACTTCTCAGTATGAACCTGGAGGTATACCTGAAGTTTTAATCCATGCGCATGGACCTCTTTGAATACAATTCCTCTTAACTTAACAAAAGCATATTCCCCAATACTCACTGGATAAAGACATAAATCATTTAACCAGCCAGTAAGTCTGTTTAAAAACAAATAGCTTTTCTGGCAATTTAATTATAAATACGTGTTCAAGTAGTACAATCTCTTGCAGATCAATTCAAACATTCACTCTGGCAGAGCCATTTTATGAGAAAAGATAATGATTAGAGAATACTGAGAAACTAACTGGAAAATAATGCCTGGTTAAAGGTTACTAGAATCCTGACTGACAGTGAGCTGGCAGGATGGGTGACTGGTTTTTCCCAGAACAAATTTTAACCCTATTAAAATTTACTAGAAAATAGTTTCAATGTTTGTTTCATTTTTCAGGAATGCTAATTTCTTCCCAGAAGTGCAAAGGCTATAAATTACATCACAAAACAAGGTTTGGTCACAGACCTGGCTTGGGACAATTTTCTCCTTTACAAGCCTCTGCAAGTACAATCTGGAGAAGCACTGTCCACTAGAACTGTCTTCGAAGACAGAAATGTTCTTTATCTTCGCTGTTCAGTGTGGGGGCCACTAGCCTACCACAGTGGCTACTGAGCACTAGAAATGTGGCTAATGCAGCTGAGCAACTAAAGTTTTAAATTTATTTAATTCTGATTTATTTAAATTTAAATTTCCACATGTGGCTAAATCTAGATCTAGTGCAGATCTGGATCACCACAGCCCCAGCCTCTTCTTGCCCCAAGCTGTCCCTCCCCCTGCATTCCAGCCACTCTAGCTCACTGCCCTTTCCCAACACGCATGCTCTCTCCTGACACAGAGCCTTTGCACTTGTGGTCTCCTTGTCCTAGAGTGTTCCCTACCCTGCTTCCCCATGTCTTCACCTGGTTAACTACTACTCTGTCTTTACTACCTCAAATCATCTTGTCCTCTTATTTGGTCCCCCAGCCCCCACAACCAGCTAGAATACAAGCTCCATGTGAGCAAGGAACCTATCCACCTTGTCTATCACTGAATTCCCACACCTAGAGAAAACACTGCCTGGCTCTCAGTAGGCAGTCAGCCAATATCTGATGAATAAATAATTGCCTTCTCACAATTTTAATTGTCATGTCTCTCAGGGACTCCCCAAATCTATCAAAGACCTAATCTTGCTACTATAAGTCAGTTCCACATTTTCAAGAAGATCCATGAGACTTTCTACTTAAAACTCTACTATCTACACATTAACTACTGTTCTCTCCATTCTCTTGCCACATTAACCTTCAGAAAGCTTGCCTTTATCTGCTCATGCAACTCCAAACAAAGAAATCATCAAAGATATCCGAGAGAAAAATTAATCTGAGGCAAGAGTGAACACACTACATATACGCCAAGCTTCTTAGGTCCTTTGTAAACCAATATAAAAAGAAAGCAAATAGAAATATCTCTGCAAAGACACAAAGGAAGACACAAAGTGAAACTTACCACAAGTTCAAAAACGTCCATGAAGACAGAATGTCCCTTAGGTGTTTTCTCATTCAGACTGGCAGGAGACCAAATCCAATAGAAGTAAGTACCATCTGAAGAAAGGTGCACGGTGCTCATAGTGCTGCCAACAGGGAGGTGATTGGCTGGCATTGGCACCATCTGACACACCTGGACACAAAAAGAAAACATCAGTGTGATACATAAATTCTGATTAACTGTATCAGTTCATCATTAACGCTATTAATTCCAAGATAAAAATTCAATAGGCTTCTTGGTCAAAATAAAACCAATATTTATCTCTAAGAATATGTAAAAATTACATGACAAAAATGTAAAAGTTCATACAATTGGCCATGCAACAGATAAAAAGATTTTTGAGATTAATTCAAATTACATTTTTTAAAAATGTATTTACTAAACACTTTGAATCTGCTATGTATATGGGTTTTATCAAACATTTATTAAAAACAAAGTTTTAGGAAAATAGTACTTTCTGAAATTCTTAGTAAATTAATTTAAGACTATTAATTATACTTAAAGGACAGGAACTATATCTTATTCATCTTTATATCGTCAGCACTTAATTCAGACTCTAACTCAAAGTTATTTAATAAACATGAGAGGGAGAAAAAAAGAAAGGACAAAGGGAAGCCAAAAGGGAAAGCAGAAAAGGAAAAAGGGAGAGGAGAAAAAAGTCTTAAAAATTGTTTTTAAAAATGAAGGCATACACAAGAGCCTAATTTAGCACATGAGGGTTTACTGAACTTCACCAAACCCACCAGGAGGGGACAGACACACACCAACCCTCTCTGTTAGATATGAAGGCATGTGTTTCCAATACTGCATTACCTTGGTTTCAGCATAAGTTCTGCATCATTTCACATTAAATGTGTAGTTACATACTAATTTTTACTGCCAGAGAAAAGCATTTAAAAAATGAGAGAAAATGAGAACCAAGAAAACTGCTGACTTGATTTTTTTAAAAAATCCAAGAGTAGGAGCAGAACTGAAAATCCCAAAATAAAAATAACTAGAGAAAGTCAGATGCCCTCAGGGAACAGTTACTCCACCTCTTTGGGTGAGTCACTAGTTTTCCTAAGATGACTTTGACCCCTGAACTCATTTCATAGGAACTTTTTCCCAGACTTGTTTTGTCTACCTCAAAAGTTAAAGTCTGTAGTTGCTGTAACCACACTTGGACATTATAGTGCCAGGTGACTTAGAAAGGTGACAGCCACTGCTTGGCCTAAGCTAGACCTAAAGAGCTCTGATGCACAGATCCAGTTAGTGACCACACTAAGCAATGTGGACAACATCAGCGTTTTTGCAACAACACAGGAAAGTGACATCACTTCAAATGTGAATCATGTTCCAAGATTTAACATCTGTTTATTTCCCAGGCTAATAATTCTATTTCAAATAAATACAGTAGATATTCTCATCTGTCTGCATTAGTGATAAGAAACAAAGGCAATTGGGCATCTGTTTGCTAATGTGTTCATTTTACTCATGTAACAATTAGTAAGCACTAACGATGTGCTTTGCAGACACAATGGGTAAACAAGACTTAGTCTCTGTTCTCCAGGAAAGACACAACTGAGTGACAGAGAGATGTAACATCCCACTTGAGTCTTGGATGTAATACTGTCAGGGCACTCAGTCCACAGATGGGAACTCCAACCATTCAGTTCAACTTGGGTGAAGGACAAAAAAAGTGTAGCATAAAGAGCTCAGACTCTAGCCCTGGCTGGTATGGCTCAGTGGATTGAGTGTTGGCCTGCGAATCAAAGGGTCACTGGTTCAGTTCCTAGTCAGGGTACATGCCTGGGTTGTGGGCTAGGTCCCCGGGCTGGGGGGGTGGGGTGGAGTAAGGGTAGGTGGGGGGAGTGGGGGCAGGTGGCCTCTTATGAGAGGCAACCACACATTGATGTGATGTTTCTCTTCTGTTAATTCTCCCTCCCTTTCCCTCTCTAAAAATAAACAAAAACTTTAAAAAAATAGCTCAAATTCTAGAGCTAAGAATCATGCATTCAATTTCTTGTGCTGCCATGACTGTGTGGCCTTGGACAGGTTACTTAGCCTCTCTGAGCTACATTCATTTATCCAACAATAAACACTGCCTGATGGCTTGCAGTGCACTTAGCTTCAGTTTCCTCATCTTCATAATAAAACTGCCATAGTTACACCTCACAGGTGTACGTAAATTATCTAGACCAGGACCCGGCACAGGGAGAGACACAGTATTTGTTATCATCATCATCAATCAAATGTAGGCATGCACCACATTCTAGGGACACAAAGATGAGTAAGACAGGGTCTGGAGCAAGAGGTGTACATGGTCTTGGGGAGGAGCTAGACACAGGAGCAGGTAATTTCAGTATGATGTAGCACATGTCCTGATGGAGTGCTGTGAGAGCACTAAAGATGAGCTCTTAGTCCATACAATGATTTTTATCTAAACTCATTTAAAAGTTCCCATTCCCAAAGAAAGGCTGTTTAGAACAAATTGAATAGGGAAGTGATGTCTTCCCAAAATAGATCTCGTTTTAAAAAAAGAAAACAAGCAGCTAGTATTTATACCATCTCTGACTCTCTAGAATTTTTTTCAATAACAAAGAAAAGCTTGTTGTTGGCCTTACAAACTCTTAGGGAGCACATTCATGCAAATCATGGGGGAAACTCTTAAGACATTAGACCAAAAACAGAATGCCCAGACACCAACAATTCGGAGGACGCCACTCTGGCAGGAAGCTACATCAACTGTGTTATTATCATTTCTGACAAAGTCAGGAACTTCCCTCACTGTCTCCAAAATACACAGACAATGCCTCGGTTTTCTGTTTTTACCTGAAGGGTACTCTGGTCAACGACCTGGAAAAGGGAGTGAGGTTTGTTATCAAAAGACACAGGCCGGTGGAGAAGGCTGCCGCGGCCGAAAGCAACCCATCCTGGTTCCAGCTCCTCGTTCCGGCAGTAGACAAACCCTCTGTGGAAAAAGAAAGGCACACAGGCTGGGCACCTGGCAGGGCCCGAAACCTACAACGAGCTACAACGGACAAACACTCTCCACCTGATTCTTTAAAATGACTAAGTATGCAAACAATCTGAAGGAGAGTGAACATATCACATTAACTTTGGGACTGACAAACTAGGGCAAATATTCATTTCCTACAACAAACTGGGGAGGAGAAAAAGTCAGGGAAAAGGTCTAATTAAATATATAAAAGGATCTCAAACTGTGGTTTCTTTTGGCAGCAATTCATAGATCTTATACCCCAAATGAAAATCACTGCTAATCCAATGTCAAGCCCAAGTACAAAGAGACTTAACTAGAAAATGTCCATTTATCAACATGGAGGAGAAACTAATAGACATTATCATCATAGAGGAATTTCTGGTTAAAACAATGATCTTAGGGCTACTACTCTCTTTAGAGGAAAAACAAAGTGGAAATGCACTAACAGAATGAGAGGGGTGGGTAACAACAGTAAGAGAAAACTAGAAACAGATGAATTCGTTCAAACCTATTACTAGTCAGTATAGGGAGAGTCAGCATGCACCCCTACAAGTCTCCTTCATGGAGGCTTACATAAGGAGGAATGTTCCGGCCAAATCATTCAGCAAATTCCATGCAACTCACCTGAGAGTACCATGCAGTCCAGATCCCAGTTTGCTTACTCCTCTTCCGACCGAGTTAGTAGTATACAGGTAAAGACCGTCTGCCGTGAGACAGCGTCCCAAGTCAGCATCTGAAATCATTTTTTCACAGGTAAATTATACAAACTTTTCTAAAGAAATTATAAATGTGCTTTTTTTTCCTAATGAAAAAGCCATTAGGAGGTTCAGTGAAAGATAATCTCCCACTAGTAAAATAAGTGCTTCAATGTGACTTCCAGGGAAGATGGCTTGAACCACCCCCCGCCCCCACCCACCCAGCGAACATGCAAACGTGGTCAGATAGTTAATTAGTGGGACAACCTGGTTCTGCCTGACAAACATGTGTGTGCGTGTGTGTTTGCATAGCAAAAGTACTGAGTCCAATTTATGCATTCCTAACTCTAATTCGAAATGACTAAGAATATGATACTTTCACTAATAAGTTTGTAGTAAAAAAGGTGTGCGCTTTCAAGGGGTTTGGGCACCTATTGATCCGGAGCCTTTTTGAACTTCAGTTTCTTCATCTGCATGATGAGAATATGCACCTCAAGAGTTACCGTAATGGTTACACGAGATAACACAAGTAAACGCCCGTACTGCATTCTGGTCCTCAGCCGGTGCTCCATAAATGACAAGGATATTATGTTCACAAACTGACAGTATACATTAAACCTGAATCTGCTTCTGTGGATTTTCCATCCAGAAACCCTAATTTTAATTTCTGGAGCAATAACAATAGCACAAAAGTATATCTTTTTTTTATTTAAAGGTTTTACTTATTTTCAGAGAGAGAGGCGAAGGGAGGAAGAAAAACATCAATGTGTGAGAGAAACATCAATCAGTTGCCTCTCTCACACCCGCAACTGGGGACACCTGGCCTGCAACCCAGGCATGTGCCCTGAAGGAGAATGGAACCTGAGACCTTTCAGTTCACAAGTCGGCACTCAGTCCATTGAGCCACATCAGCCAGGGCTGTATCTCTTCTATTTAAGAATAGCAACTATGTGTCCCCTTTGCTATATCTTCCTCTAAAATAAACAATGCATCTCTACATAGCTGTAAATGGTATACTAACCTAAAGGGTTTGCCTTAAAAAGAGCTTATAAATAAGCTCCTCAGTGTTTATTTTCATCATCATTCCATTCACTATGTTTAAATGAAGTCTGTCTACGACTTGCCATTTTAGGGGAATCCAATGTCACAGCACTCAAATTTTTGCTGAACGTGTTGTTATCTTAAAAATTCAATATACTAATCTGAGACAACTGTAATTTGTACCCTTTGGTTCCCCCAAAAAACAATCAGTTAAAGTGGGTAATCACTTTTAACACCAATTTCTTAGAGATTCGCTTTGTTGACTTTTTCTAAAACATTACTTGTTTTTACGGAAACAATTTCCTGGAGTTTTCTTACCTCCTATTTCATTGGTTAGGTAATATTTAATGATGCAGTCATAACAAGTACCAGTTATAAACACAAACAGGTTTGGGAGCAAAGTGGACTCTTGGCAGGCCTGCAACTCCACAGGGGAGCAGCACGTGGGGGGTGCCAGGGCCCCGGACAGTCTGTCTACCGAGCAAACAGTGAGGCCAAATTCATCTGGCAGGTCAGTGAGGTGTAGGTCAATGAAGACAGCGCCTGCCGTTTTCACTGAGGTCGCAGAATAAACTGATATGTATTACTTCTGAAATTGTAAAAACATTTTAATCCAGCCCACTTTGTTTTAAAAAGGTACTTAACAATTCATGTTCCCTTAAACAATTGCTTTTTTTTTTTTTTTTTTGCATTTAGGATGACAGAGTTCATTAACACACACACAAAAATTACTAGAAGAAACAGTATCAGGCAGAAAGACCTGATACTCTTCATGGACATAAAAATTCAACTTAGGTCTCCCGTACCCAAACTCAAATACCCAAAAACCAATTTAAGTAATTCATGCCTCTTTGGCAGGAGTGTATGGATGATACCTTTTCCTGGAGATAGCAAAACCTATCCACTTTCTTACCTCACTGAGTATCAGCTTTTATACTCTGACTGATAAAGCAGACAATGAACATACTGTATAGGAACTTTGAGCTCTTTAATTAAGAGGAACACAGTCATATCTAAATCATTTGCCACAAGGATCTAAAACCATTCTTTTCACATCTTAATTTCAATCATAGGACCAAAACCCTGAAATTACCTTTATTTTCAGAACTGGAGCCAGTGTTGCTATCTGGAGCAGGCAGCATGTCTTCATATCCCCATGATACTATGTGTTTGCCACCAAGCAAACAGGAGGGGGATCCAGGCCCCCCTTCTAAAAGCAACAGCCTAAAAGGGGGAAAGGGAGAATCACAAAGACACCAAAACTATCCATTTGGGCAAGAAAATAAAAGTTCACCTAACCATCTCAAAGAGCAGAAAACTGGAACAGTTTTACACAGATATTATACATCTGAAATGATAATCACAACATATTTTTAAATTTAAAATTTACAAAGTAGTGCTTATAGAAATGTGATAATAAAATTACATCTATGTGAAATGTATATATTTTATTTATATGTATATATATATGAGAGAGAGAGAGAGAGAGAGAGAGAAGTGTGTGAATTGGGAAACACATACACCTAAGTATTAGGAGTGGTTATCTTTGGGTAGTGAAATTATGAATGATTTTACCTTTCTTTACACCTTAACATAATATCATCCCAAAACCTACAATAAGAATTCATTACAAGCTACTGCATTTAAAAAAATATTTTATTTAATTCTTTTTAGAAGGGGGGAGGGAGAGAGAGAAACATCAACGTGCAAGAGAAACATCGACTGGTTGGCTCTTGCACGTCCCCAACCAGGGACAGAGCCCACAACCCAGGCATGTGCCCTGACCAGAATTGAACCAGCAACCCTTCAATTTGCAGTCTGGTACTCAGTCCACTGAGCCACACCAGCCAGGACAGAAGCTATTACATTTTTTAAAGCTCCCAAAAAAGAAAAAGGCTCTATGAACACTTTCAAAAAAGGAAAAACAAAATACTTAAGATAAATATGATAATATGCTTATTTTAAAATATGAATCAATTCACTTATATGTGGAATTTAATGAACACTATAAGCAAACCAGAAACAGACTCTTAGACACAGAGAACAGACTAATGGCTGCCAGAGGGGAGAGCAGGGCTGGGGGACTGGGTGAGAGAGGTGGAGGGACTGAGAAGCACAGAGTGGCAGTTACAGAACAGTCGTGGGGACGTACAGCACAGGGAGTGTAGTCAATAATAGTGCAATAACTAAGTGTGGTGCCGGGCGGGTGCTGGAAATATCAGGGGAATCACTTTATAAAGTATATGATTGTCTAACCACTATGCTGTACACCTGAAACTAATACAAATTAATATTAAATATAAACTAACTTAAAAATGAGTCAATAATTAATAAGAGTTTAGCAATCTACTTATTAAAAGAGACCTCATGCACAATCTCCCTTGCGCAGAAGGAGGTAAGAATCTGCAGTGACCACTTACCTATACAGCACATCGGCTACAGGCAGGGACCCTAGATCGGTCTGTTTCTGTAACAGATGGGCTGTGTGGACAAAAGTTTTCAATGATCCCCTAAAAATAAAAGGAGGAAACACAAAGTCATCAAAATTGAAAAGTCAAATAAGAAGGTTGTTAATGTTAATTTTAGTAACCACATGGGAAAGTTCCAATAGGCATCTATCTGCTTAAGCCAATCAGAAGATGTGACAAATATACTTGATTCTTACCTATTACCACTGCCTTACTATGTGCATGGCCCCATCTAAACAGTCGATAATGATGTTCTTGCATTTGCAAAGGTAAATAATTTCCCCTAACACATAAGTTAAAAACATAAGGCTCAAGTACAAAGAACATGTGACTATTATTCTTGGACACTATTTTCACCAAGTCATTGTCTAATCTAGGAGAGATTTCATAGGGAAGAAATACTTAAAGTCTAACAGTATTTCCATGATTAATTTTTAATGTCTTTGTTAAGTTCCTCCATTTTATATAACATTTCACTGAACCCCATCATATCCAAAAAAGAATACATTCAAATAATTAATACTTTGTACTGAGAGCTGTTCCTTCTGCTATCCCTGCTGCAAAATAGGTGACTATAATACGTTCAGAGGTCACCACCACCTGATTTCCTTTTGGTTCCCAAGGCTGGAGGCTCTGGGAAGTCCATGATACGGTCAGCAGAATCTAAAAGAAAGTGCTTTTAAGATGCACAAGACTTACCTGGCCAGATTCCAAGTACAAATCACCACAAGAACATTTCCTGATCTAAATGATTGCCTATATCAGATGGGTGACTTCGGATTGCTGCCTTATTCTCTTGGCCAAGGATTTAATTGCTAGGTATCAAATGCCTAAACCCCCAAAGAAACGGAATACCTAATGCTGAACTGAGTAGGCCTACAGTCCTCCTCTTAATTGTACCTTTCACTGTCTCTGGTGCTCAGAGAATCAACACCAAAGAGCAGTGTAAGACAGGAAGGCAGCGGGTCGAGCATAAAAGCACGAGCTGGGAGTCGGGACACACGGGCTCTGAAACCGGGCTCTGCCACGCAGCAGCTCCACCATCTCAGCCCTGGCACCAAATACCAATGGATTTTTGCTGCTTCATCTGTCCAACAGGGAGGGATACCTCTCTGGGGTACAGTGAGGTTAAAAAAATAAAGGGCAAAAGCACACCAGAACATTTAAAACCATTAAGCCAACTATAAGGCCTTATTTCCTTTCCAGACTTGCTCAGATTTTAGGAGTAAAATTTAAACTCCTTCCCTGGCACCTATGCGCCTGCTGATCTGGGCCCTGCCAACCTCACCTCCTGCCCGCTCCTTCTCCCGCTGCAGTCCACTACCCTGCTCACTTTACTGACCCTCCATGACCCCAAGCACAGAAAGAGCACAGAAGAGTCATGCCACTAGCTGCTCCTCTTGCCTGGCTGGAACTCTGTCACTGGCTTTTTTGCATGCCTGGCTCTTTCTCATCACGCAGGCCTCAGTTCGAACATCACCTTTTCAGCAAGGCCTTCCCTGGTATCACTAGTGAATGCTGTCCCCACCTCCACTTAGTCGTTCTCTATCAAAATATCCTGGTTTGTCTTCTTACGGTGACCACCCCTCTCTGAAACTATTGTATACATCTATTTGTTGCTAGTTGTCTGCCTCTCTCATGTAAACTTTGCATCTTTAGGGTCTCTCTACCTTGCTCACTGCTCATCCTCACAGCTTGGAAGAGTCCCTCTAGATGATAAAATGAGCAACAGTTGTTGACAAATGAATCTCCCTGAGTCTGTTCAACTGTACGTTTCGAGACCGTGAGTCACTATATTCCTAAGACCTTGCAAGGTTCCTGGCACATCAGAAATGCTTGGTAAATGTCAGTTAAATGAATGAACATCTTCAAAATTATTTTTTGGAAAAGTTGTTTGTCTTTGAGAGCATGAATCTCAAAAATTCAATAATATGTGCCTAATAACAGGAGCTCATCTAACACTAAAAAGCATGTGACTTCTGAGGTAAACAACATCCAGAACAAGGTGTCAACATGAACAACAAAATATAGAAGTCATCTAAAAGAAACCCATGAAGAAAATAGACACTCATTTCAACATTTCTGCTGAATGGAATCTGAACTCTCAAGTACATGAAACAATCTCAGTAACTACCTGTGGTTCAGACTGAATTTGGACACATAATTAAAAAGTGAGCTATGATCCCATGTCCAATACTTAAAATGTTTGAAATTAAAAAGCTGATTATTCCAAAAATCCTAAATCTATCTAAAGATAGTCCTATCTATAAGTAAATTTTCTCAAAATGGGATTTTTGCATTAATAACAAATCTCTTTGGGCTTGAAACTGTCTTTTGCCTATGCAAAGAATAAGTCCATCCAATATAAAGCCTTTACAGGAAACTTATTTCAATACCACCCAATAATGTTTCCAGAATTAAGCTCACATCTGGATTTCCGTCAGCTACCATCTTCAGAGACCTAAGACTAGGCTATGACACTTCGCTCAGGGCAAAGAAACTGACAATAAATACTCGTGCCGTTTTGTCTTAAAAAATAGCTTGAGATTCAACCACTTGAAGATCAACTTTGAAACCATAAAAACAGGGGAGAAGTCTTATAGTTAACGACTTCATCGTGAATAGCTAACGAATTCATTCTCCAAGAAGAATTTTCCCACACACTCTTTGCTTTACAAAAAAGGAAGAACCCAATCAAAGAAAAAACCCAACGAAAGAGAAGAGCAGACAATGACCCTAACCTGTCTGACCACAGTCCTAACTGGCCTCTAGACAACTAGCTTAGAGGAAAGCTCGGGTAGCGAACCTTTCTCACAAATGTGTGCCAGTGACCGGGCAGGTTACCGGGCAGGAGAATGTAGCAATTCTCTCCTAAGAAAGTAACTCCATGCACATTTCCTATTTTGTAATTGAATTTATGGAGGTAACATTTGTTAATAAAATTATATAGGTTTCAGGTATACAATTCTATAATACATCATCTCTATATCACATTTCCTATTGACAGTGGATCAATAACATCAACTAGTACACAAAGGACAGCACATTGTTATATCTTGATATATACAGAGAGATCTTCCAATTATATTTTTGGAGGCAAGCATTGGGGTCCAAAAATATAATTTGTGACCAAGTCTGTGTGACTGGGCCCACTGAGTAATAACCCACTCACTGATATATTCCTTATAGACACTCATGAACAAAATTAAAAGCCCTACAAACTTTTTCACTGTCCTTCCGGAAGAAACACAGAGAGAACCTCCTCCATGAACTACCTGATGTAAAACACTCGTCATCTACGGGGTGAGTAGATAATGGCAAGGGTTGATTCTCCACTTCAAGCTGTTTAAGCTGTTATCATGGTACAGCAGAAAGAGAAAACTTGAACTTCGGTTCCAGCTCAGGCTGCTGGTGCCAAGTTTTCGTGAGAAAGTATCTCAGGCACTGTCAAGGCTGTCAAGTTCAATATTGAAAACAAAGAAGGACTTCTGAGCATTAAAACTCCCATCCAATATGCTGGCACTCTTACTCACTCACCTAACCCAGGCAGCAGCAGCAAGTCAAAGGTCACCAAGCGGAACGTTTGATTTTCCTTACCTGGCACATGCCAGAGCCACCAGGGCAGCAGCAGCATTTTCTTTTTGCTTATGTGGGATGTGTCGGCCCGTGTCCGAAGTCTCCTCTAGCCAAGAGCACAGCAAAGTTTCAATTCCATTGAGACAGTCAGCAGGCTCCTTGGTCAAGCTCAAAGGCTGGCAGTCGCGAAGGCAGTTCAATAGCACCTCAGCAGTAATGTTACAGAGAGAGGGGTCTGTTCTACTCTGGGATTGAATAAGGGGAAAGACCAGCAGGAGCCCCATCCGTGAAGTGAAGGGAGCTTGCTCAGGTTGCTGCAACAAGCCCTGGCGTTTGAGCAGGGCCAAAGTTTCTTCATCACCAGAACTTTCCCGTTCATGCTGTTCTTCTAAGGCCAGCTGGCGTTGGGCATTCCACAGTCCTCGCAAGGCATTCAGGCGGTATTCCAGCAGGCGGGCGTAGGCGTTGCTCTGATTCCCACAGACAGAGCGCAAACGTTCTGCTAATTCCATTGGGTTCTTGGTCTCAAATGTTAAAATCTAACAAAAGAAGCAACAGAGAAAAAGTTGTTGTGTACTGCTTTCACCCATGGAAGCAAACATATCCAAAGGTATCTAAAAATGGTCCACATCATGAATGATTTTAATTGCCACCAAATACGCAAACATGTGCTGTAAAGTCAGGTATTTGCTGATGGAGATTTTTTTCCCTGGCATTTCTGCTAAACTCACATTAAGTATGAGATTAGACCTAATTGAAAGAATGCAAATCATGAAAATAGTTCAGTGTGGAAGTCAGAAATTAATTCCAGTAATTCATTTTAGAAAATGGAAGTACAAATCTATGTTAAATGCTCTTGAGTTAAAATGCAAGTCTAATTCCTATTACTAGGTGGTTTTTATCTTCAAAATCTAATATACCTATTAGTAAATGATTGTTTATTGCTCTTCGATTTTGAAGAACACTCCATTCTTACTACCATTAGTCATTATTTCAATTAGTGACATGGTATAACTTTATCCAGTTCATATTGGTGGAGGAATCACCATTTTCTTGCCAAAACATACAAGTATCAGAAAGCCTCCTCTAGACTTTCAGCAGCTGGTGGAATAAACACATTAAATAATCAACTAAGAAAGAAACCAGCTATCAAGAAAAAGAACCAAAGTAAATCGATGATGCAAAGAGTTTATGCATAGAAATTCGACCAGGTTAAAATGAACAGAAAGTTGTAACCAACAAATAAAGGAAGTCCCTCTAGGAACAGCCCATACAACAGACCATCAGGCGCCAGAGGCATCTGGTTCTCAGTAGACCAGAAAGTCAGGGTTTGAAATAAAAGCAAAGAATATTCCGTTGAGTCATTGGCACTGACATTTTAAAAGGTCATGGTTCGCTTTATTTCTCTCACAAACCTGTAAAATACTTTTTCACCTCCAATTTTGCCCTTAAGAACTGTCACCGCAATAAAAGAATAAGAACTTGCAGGATGGTGTGAGCTCTGTAGCCATCACTGCGCACAGCTCTGTTGCACTGCGCACAGCACTGTTGCACTGCGCACAGCTCTGTTGCAAGTCATATTATCAAAAATTAAAGCCAGGGCCCTGGCTGGTGGCTCAGTGGACTGAGTGCCAGCCTGAGAACTGAAAGGTCGCTGGTTCTATTCTCAGTCAGGGCACGTGCCTGGGTTGCAGGTTCAGTCCCCAGTTGGGGACCTATGAGAGGCAACCATCGATGTTTCTCTGCCTCTTTTTCCCTCCCTTCCCCTGTCTCTAAAAATAAATAAAAATAAAATGTAAAAAAATTAAAACTAGGGCCATTTTTACTTAGTTTTTAATACAGATGACTAAATGTTCTTCACCATCAAGTCCACACAAAACTATTTTCCTACCTTTTGTCGAGATTCATCAAACATAAATTACCCTTTTGGTTATTTTCACATGGCAGTAGATAAAATGACTCACATTCCTTAAAAGATGATCACTTTTCAAGGGCAATCATACACCTTGAAACTGTGATCATAAAGAAACAAAGCTGCCCCTTTCTCCTTTTTTGAAGGATCTCCCCTACCTGCACCCCCCAAAAAAAATGAGCAACCAGCTTCCACTATGATGATCAACAACAAAAAATTGAGATATATTTAAATGTTGTAAAGAAAAAAAAAATTACAAATTTTATCACCTTCCCAGTTATGAACATGTAAGGAAATGAGAAATTGTTGCATTTTTAAAAAAGCTTTCCCGCACTTGATTTTGTGATCTTTGATATAAAATTTATGTGTCCCACACACATTTTTATTTATGGTGCACGGACCACATGTGAAGCGACTACTAAAAATTTCAGGACAGGGTTTTATTGGACTCAAGAATCGAAGACCATAAAAAACAGTAACTAAAAAAACCCCAAGGAACTTAGTAACATTAAACCCAGCTATTTATTTTTATTATCTCAAACATGGTGCTTCTGAAATATGGTATTTTATGGTTCATAAAATAATGTGTATGGCAGAATTTGTAGCTAACTCCAAATATTGAGAGTAGCTGAAAAAAACCATATAATATACTTCAGCATTTTTCTGATGATTCTATTTTTATAAGTACTTCAGTTATATTTTTAACATTCCATTTGAAAGACAAATATTCTGAAACAATGTGAGTTATAATTAACCAAATATTATGTAACATACACACTCAAGTGTCTGTTCTATTTATTGATTTAGCGGTATCTAACGCACATTATGCTTTCAAAAATCCATTAGACTACTTAGCATTATCCATTTCAATGGCCCTTATGAACACTAAGGAGTGACTGCTATGCTGCCACTTTTTTAGAATTCTGAAGTTTGAAGGTCGTGGCCTAAAATCATTTTATAAAGACATCATACCTTAAGGTTTTAGTAAGTCAGCTCTGGAAGATCTATTCTGGTCCTTATGAATATTAAATGATTTCTCCTCATATAAATCCACTTGCCCTCAGTAACCACTCTTGACCAAGAAGATAAAAGACCAAAATGTCATTACAAAATTAATATTCTTTTATTTAAAAAAGAGAAAAGTTATTTAAGGAAAAGGGAAGATCCCTGTCACCCGTAATCAGAAGGAAGGGCCACTAACTGTACTTTAGAGATAATGCTGAAGTCACCCCAATTACGGGAATGACTTTCAAAGTAACTCATACCCTTAATGTAGTTTTATCACAGATGACATGTGACATTTTTAAACTAAGACAACAATCATTCTGGAAAGCCCATAAAAGGTAAGCAAAATATTCTTTCCCAGCCAAATCTGATATAAGAAGAACACAGATAAAGTTCCCCAAAAGAGTCAAGTAAAAAGCTAAAAGCTATATTAAGCCTACTTCTGAGAGAAATAGAAAGTAATCCCATTTCTAAAAATTTACCCTAAAGAAATGTTCCAGAAATAAAAAATACACAAAGGTGTTTACCACAGTCTTATTACAGTGGAAAAGTAGAAGCAATCTCAATGTCCAAAAGAGAAGTGTACATGTTTGATTGAATTACAACATCACAATGGAATATTATGTAAGAACTGAAAAAAAAATTAGCTGGACAGCCAAAATAAAAAGCAGTATAAAAGTGTATATGCCCTGCAACAGGACTGTGTGAAACATGGCTGTGCAAGTTTGAAATGTCATTAGTAATTATGGTAAGAGAATCATGAAAGGGTCCCTATTAAAAAAATACACAGTGATGACAACAGTGTATGTTTGAGAAAAGCAGTCATAACGAGAGCTGATGTTTTTCACAAGCGAACACTGTCTTTAAATAACTGGTAGTCAAATGGTGACACAGCTGATATATTTAAAACTGGGGGGACATAACTGCTTTCCTGAAATCACCTCTCTGGTTCATTCTGTTGGACTTTGGCAGCGGTTCATCTCGGTGCGGGGCTGACTATAGTCCTGATTAGGAGGCAAGGCTGGGTGGTGGGATGGGGAAGACCACCGTAGATCCACCATCTCCTCCAAATGAACTCTCAATGAACAACAAAAGCTTTCACTCTCAAGAATAAATGATATTTAAAACTCAGAATCACTCTAGCTCCAAATAAATGAATGATATTACTATACTCCCTAGTATGGTACATTAACCGACTCAATTCATCACATGAACCTTTCAGCATAAAAGGCATTTATACCTGGATTATTTCAAAGCAGATCAACTGGCCAGACTTTCAACCCCAATACAAAACTTTTCAGTAAAGGATGTAGAATAATGAACCCTTCTCAAGTGTTAGAGTGGATTTTTTAAACCCTTTTATAGATTTTCCTACCATTTTTCACATTATGAAGATGGCAATCATGGCCAAATTGAATTGCATATGGCAGTTCAAAGACGATCAGAAAGATCTTACGTGAACCAAGTAAATGAATTGTGAATGGAAGGATGGAATTCTATCTCTAATACGAAAGCCTATATCAAGAGTGGATCACTTATCAATTAAATTAGACCCTGAAGTTACATGACCTTATCCAAGCTTGGAAATGTGTGTTCATTCAAATTCTCTTTTAACATGTTTTCTTAAAAGGGTCTTTAACCTAACTGATAACCAGGATCAAGTTTCACACTTTAATTCATAAGTTTTAGCCCATAGCTTGGTGCCAAAACTAGGAAGGGACCCTGACTTGTTACCAGATTATTTAGCTTTGGCTGAGCCCTGCCAAACTTTCCCCAACAGGTGGTGATTTTCCCCATACCTTCACACAACTGCTATGGATAGAAGGGTTGTCAGAACTGTGAGAATTCAACATATGAGAGATCACTGTTCAAATTCTTTTTGCATGAAAAAGTTCCATCTTGTCCTGACCTCTGCCTAATTCTCATCTTTTGTCATGTCCCCAGTCTAAACCCTGCCTATCTTTCAAAACTCAGCTCTACCACCTACTTTGAGAAAGTCCAATTTCCTTTCTCTCTTCTGCTTTCAAGAATTAACTTCTCCATGTTTCCATCGTATTTAGCACAGACCTCTACTAGCTGATCAGCCAAAAACTGTAAGAAAAAATGCCCTTTGCCTTGGCTGGTGTGGTTCAGGGGACAGAGCACCAGACTGCGAACCAAGAGGCTGCCAGTTCAATCCCCAGTCACAGCACAGGACTAGGCTGCTGGCCAGGTCCCGGTTGGGGGCGTGTGAGAGGCAACCAATCAACACATTGATGTTTCTTTCTCCCTCCCTTCCCCTCTCTCTAAAGAAAAAAAAAAAGCTGGGAAAAAAAGTCTTCTGTTTCAACAGAAATGTATCGATGATTAGTTTTTAATAAATGATGTACATTAAGGAAATGTAGTAAGTGATGCACAGAATGGCTCATGGAATCAAATCCATATCTAGAAATCTCTCCATGGTATAAAGTCATTTTTGCACCAACATAAAATCTTGACAGAACCACACACATCATCTTCCTATGTCTAGAATCAAAAGAATAAAATTTAGAGAAAGATGTAGGAACGAACTCCTCCAAAGGTTTAAATACTACTAAATGAAGTTTATTAGGCGTATGTGAAGAAAAAAGATATCTCTGAAAAGACTATCTGTTAATTGCCTGAATCACATAACAACACACACTGCCACAGAGATGTATTCAAGTGCCCGGCATAAACATATTTTAGTGAATCACTGTGGCCAGTTTTAAAGTAAAGCACACGTAAAGAAGGAAATCATACAACTCCAGTATGTGTAACACCACACTCTCCTGTAATCTGTTTATTTACAGTCTGTCCCCTCTTTAAACTCTGAGTCTTGAAAGGGGAGTCCATATCTTATTCGTATTTGTATCAGCGAAGCTTAGCACAGTGTCTGGCATGTAAACATTTGATAATGTAATGAGAAGAAGATACATAAATTCCAAGAATAATTATCTTAGAATGTACATCTGGTTCCCACTGTACATCTGAATAACCCTCTCTCACTCGAATTGACTGTCATTCTGCCTTCTGGAGCAATGGGAAAACATTCTCACTCTTCTGCATAAGCACCTTTTAATTAGATGAAGCAAATACCTGTGATAGCAGGAGGGGACACCAGAATAAGAGGACAGTTCTCAACCTTGCTGAACATTAGAATTGCTCTGGGAGCTCTTTAACAATAGTAGTGGAGGTTGGGGGCATGGATGAAAAGGGGGCAGGGGTTAAGAAGTACAACTATCCAGTTACAGAAACAGTCATGGGGATATAACATACAGCACAGGGAATATAGTCAATAATATTGTAATAACTCTGTATGGTGTCAGATGGGTACTAGACTTCTCAGGGTAATCCTTCGTAAGGTATATAAATGTTTAATCACTACGTTATACACCTGAAACTAATATAATATTGTATGTCAACTGTAATTGAGTGCTTTTTAATTAAAAAATCACTCATGAAGTGGTGAGGGGAAAAGGCAGACAATTGTACTTGAACAACAATAAAAAAAAGATGAAAAAAAAAGGGGAAAAATACTAATGAGTGGGTCCTACTCCAATCAATCTGGGGAGGGGACCTAGGCTTTTTCTTTTTTTTTTTAAACTCCAGAGGTGAAAGCAATGTGCAGCCCAGATTGTGAGTTAGGGGGACTAGGTTGAAGCCCAGCCTCTGCAAATAACTGTTTCCTCGTAGGCATTTTACTTAAGCCCTTTAGATCTGTGTTTCTACATCTGTAAAATGAGGGTAACACCTGTTTGCATTTTACATAGTTGTAAGATCAAAGGAAATAATGTACAGAGAGTGCTCTGAAAAAGTGGAAACCCCTAAACAATTGTTAGGACATTACAGAGACTTCCTTATTTTAGACCAGAATACCACCACGAAAGGAATTTTTCCAGATAATCCTACAAGAAGAAAGACTTGACTAGATAAAAGCTAGAGTGTTGGGGGTGGAGTAAAGGAGATCTTAATTTAACACATGCTTCCTTTGAGCCAACACTGTTAAAAAATGCTAATGTAATCTTAAACCATGACCGGTGTGGCTCAGTTGGTTGGACTTCATCCCGCCCGCAAATCGAAAGGTCGCCAGTTCAATTTCCAGTCCGGGCACATGCCTGCATTGCAGGCTCAGTGCCTGGTTACAAGAGGCAACCAATCAATGCTTCTCTCCCTCTCTTTCTCCTTCCCTCTCCCTGTCTTTAAAAAAATAATTAAAATCTTTAAATATTTGTTTAAACGCTTACCCTTAAGGAACGCAATAGGAAATAGCAATTAATCAAATGAGAAAATACATTTTAAGTCTTTTTTTTTAATGCCAAATGCAATTCACATCTAAGGTACAATCATTGTTAGTGTGAGCAATATGTTTATCATCAAATAATATATTTCATGAGACAAGGGTGTAATCTGTTTTCTGGGATTGATGACTAACATCTGTTCCCTCAAAAATGTATGCACAAGTACACTATCTTGCTGACAGGTTTAGTTACTGTCCCTCCCCCAAAATACTATTTTACCAATGTATGTTTAGCCAAAAAAGATTCTCTAAGATGAGATGGAGTAAAAATAGAAATACACCTAGAATTGTATTCCTGAAACCTATATAATTTTATTTATTAATCAATGTCATCCAAATATTCAGTTTGAAAAAATATAAATAAACCAAACAGGAATTAAAGAGCATGCCAATTCATGTAATGAGCACTAAAGAATCACAGGGTTATTTTCTGGGGAAGGAAGAGTGTGTGCAGAAAATATTAAGTTTAGTGGTTGGGGGATGAGGCAAGAGAAATTATAGTAACACATTATCTATAGCACATTTATAAATTTAACTAATCCCCTCAATTTCATTTTATAGTATTCAATATCAACATTTTCACCTTCTTACTAGTACACTCTTAATTCTTTTGCTGAACTAAATTTTTCAAAACTTGCATTGGGTTTTACAGAACTACTTAGTAAAATCTCCTAATGGCAAAATGCAAAATGCTGAAAAGAATATAAGAAATAGAAATTCTTAGACACTTCTGGTGGGAACATAAATTAGAAAACAACTGGCATGTCTGATTAAATTTAAAATTGTCCCAGTTTCCTGTGGCTGCTGTAACAACTCACCATAGGCTTAAATGCCTTAAAACAACAGATTATTTTCTCACAGTTCTGGAGACCAGAGGTCCAAACTCAGTATCCCGGCACAATTTCAGGGTGTTGGCAGGGCCACGGTCCCTCCGGAGGCTCTAGGAGAGTACCCATTTCTTGGTTCTTCCACCTTTTGGCAGCTGCTGGCACTGCCTAGCTGTGACCACATCACCTCAATCTGCACCTCTGTGAGCCCCCTCCTCTTATACTTTGTGAATTCTCCCTCTGCCTCTCCTCTATTAAGGACGCTTGTGATCGCATTTAGGGCCCACCTGATGATCTCCCCAGCTCAGGAGCCTTAATCTAACCACACCTGCAAAGGTTCTCTTTCCACGTAAGGTAAGATTTACAGCTTCCAAGGATCAGGACCTGTTTAGAGACCATTGGTCGGCCTACTACATGCATACAGCCTACAATCTAGCAATCCACTCTATAGGTTGCCTAAGAACACCAGATGACAAGTACAAGAGTGTTCACAGCAACACTGGTTATAGTAACAAAAAGACTGGAAACAACTCCAAAATCTATAAATAGGAGAATGGCTACACTGCGATATAGTCAGATAACTGACAATCACATAGCACTGGAAATAAGTACAG
Source organism: Macrotus californicus (assembly GCA_007922815.1). Classification (NCBI taxonomy): domain Eukaryota; kingdom Metazoa; phylum Chordata; class Mammalia; order Chiroptera; family Phyllostomidae; genus Macrotus; species Macrotus californicus. The sequence goes on from VMDR010006149.1 coordinate 35,113, forward strand.
CTACACACATCAACGTGGAAGACTCTTATAACCCATGTGGGATGAAGAAACATGCAAGTCACAAGAAATACATATGGCACACTTCATTTATATAATAAAATCTTAAAACACACAAAACTAAGCTCTATAATGTTTAGGGCTGTGTGCATAATGTGATAAAACAATAAAGAAAAGCAAAAGAAAAATAAAAACAAAATTCAGAATAGTGGTTTCCTACATGGAGAGAAGGGGGTCTGGATTATAGAACACACAGAGGGCTTTAAAGGTACTGGTAAGAATCCATTTATTTCTCGACTGGGTAGTGGGGTCACAGAATATTTTTATATATATAATTTATTTTTAAAAAAGATTTTATTTATTTTATTTTTAGACAGAGAGGAAGAGAGGGAGAGAGGAAGAGAAACATTAATATGTGGTTGCCCCTAGAGCACCCCCTACTGGGCACCTGGCCTGCAACCCAGGCATGTGCCCTGACTGGGAATCAAACTGATGACCCTTTGGTTCGCAGGCTGGCACTCAGTCCACTGAGCCACACCACCCAGAGCAATTTATTTATATTTATACATTCAAAAGTTCTACCTAAAACATATACACCTTACATGTATATTTTTAATGTATTATACTCGTATATTATAAATAAAAATATTGTAATTCCTATTATTATTCCAGCCTTAAAAAGCAGACCAAGATCATTATCCCCACTGTTGAAAAGCACTTAGTGATTTCTCTAGAAATAGCATTACTGTAAAATGAAAGTATTCCCAGTATATGGTGTGAATAGCTCAAGGGCTTCATATTTTTAGGAACAGCATGAGCTGATGCGCAAGCTTAGCTTTGGGTGATGCTGTAGCTGCATCTGCCTCTGGAAAGAGCTGCTGGTTGTCTAGGGAGACTAATGCCTAGGCAGGCACTCTTAAAGGTGGCGGGGGTGGGAGGGTGGACAGAAGAGGCCTCCCAGAGGATATTTGGCAGTGCCTAGAAACATTTTGGTTGTCACAAGTATGGAAGTGCCACTGGCAACTAGTGGGTAGAGGTCAGGGATACTGCTAAACATCCTCCAATGCACAGGAAATCCTCACAACAGAAATCATCCAGCTGAGGTTGAGAAACCCTGCTCTGTAGTAACCACTTGATTGAAAGCATTCAAGAAGCCTATGCACTGCCATTGGACATTAACTGTGATGAACCCATCTTCCATAAGGGATATAGAGAGCCCCAGTTTGCAAAACTTGTTGGTCCTCAGAATTATGCACAGAAGGGATTCTAATCATCTGCTCAATTAAAATACAAGTTTTACAGATAATTATTATGCACCAGAGGGTTCTGATAGATCATAATCTCCTCAAAGGTACAGACTTTGATTCATTCATCTTTATATCTTCTGCACTAAAAATCTCAGTATGCTCTGAATTGTGTCTCCTGAACTAAGGCACAGAGCACAGCACCTGGCATGTAGTAAACACTCATAACTTCAGTTAATATTATTTGAAAACAATCTTTTTCAAATTTATTTCACACTCTAGCAATATAGCTTACAACTTTGCCTATTTTTCCCCAAAGGTATCCCAGGCACCAGAGATCCTGGCACATAACAGGGCTCAGTAAATATGTATTAAATGAGTGAATGACTAAAAATTCTTCCTGATAGTGCACTTGCATACCCACCTCAAGAAAACAAAACAAAGCAATAGGTACAATACAATGAGGCACCAGGCCCAAACGCACTCCCAGGTCAGCCCTCCTCGAGACTCCCAACCTCATCTTCTGATCAACGTGAACGAGAAAGCTGAAATCAGTGCCATGCCTACACTGGTAAGAGGCACTGGTAAGCCCATGGCCTGTAACTGTTTGGCTGGGTTAGGCAAGAACACGAATGTGCACCCAGTGACTACTCAGTAAAAATTACTGATGACCGTGGCTGACCACTAAGCACTCCTAAGAAACATGAGAAATTCTGCATCTTTTATGCCATTGAATCTTGCCCTTCTCATCAATTCCTGCTCACAGCTGTGCCTGACTAATTAAAACTGCCTGGAAACCTCGTCTATCACTTTACTGGTTATTTCTTCTACTAAATCAAAAGACTCCACTTTAGAATTCAAATCCATCTGTCTCCCTCAGTCTGCAAAGAACAAATGTTCAGAAAAGCTAACCAACTAGCTAAAACTAAATGTACCTTTTCTAGCTAAGACTTCGTATGTAGTCGGAGGCAGGGAGCAAGGAGTGCAAGGATAATTAACCATACTAGATATTTAGATCTTCAACTCCCAGCTTAGCAAATCAGGGACAAACCCACATTCTGCATTAAATGACAGATTCTTTATTTCCAAAAAACAAAAGAAAACCAAAACAATCTATTGGTTGAAGCTACTGTTGGGTTTCCAGAGAGAGAGAGAAATGACCACTCTATAACATGAAGCAGGAGCTAAAGCTTCTGTGTTGAGGCTGCCATAGCTCCTGAATTTCTACAGCCTCCATAACTGTGCTAAGAGTCACTGAGGGCTTATTGTCCCCAACCATGAACTCAGAGGCTGGGAAAAGAAAGGAGGGGAATGTGTTCAATAACAGCCAGGCTCGATTGCTCCCATTTTTTAAAATAGGAGAAAAAAAGACATGGAATTTCATATTCCTAAATAAGAGCTTTCCTAGTAGAAACAGTTTATCAATTATTTGGATTAATATTTTATATACACATAAATACAGAAAGTAATGAGGTCCACAGCGAACTGGAAAGTGCACATACCTCTTAAAGGCACTGAAATTCAAGTATTTTTTAAAATTCTGCATGCCAAACAATACCTATCTGTGGGTTGAATTTGGCCTGACAATAGTTTGTAATCCTGTGGGCCCAAATTCTTTACATCTCATTTTTCATAAATATATGCATTTACTATATAAAATATGTTTATGTATTTCATGGGGAAACAAATGTTGAATTTAAAAATTATATATCAATAAAACTAAAAAAAAATCTCTGATGATAAATGAGTTGGCATCTGTCAAGTAGTTCCCTTTGAAAAATGAAACTCCAGAACTGGGAATACCCTAGTGATTAAAATACAAAGCCAGGTAAAATGAAGAATTTACCTGCACATCAATTACCTACCACTAACCATCAGAATGCACATTGCTATTGGGAATAATACTGGTCCCTGAGTGGGTAGAACTTGGAGCTATGACTCACAGCCTTCCTTCTGTTCTACCATAGCAGAAGTACAGCACTCTCTCCATAGTCACTGTGCTTTCCCAACCCAGTGATGCTCAGGGCAGAAGGAGAGGGGACCCGCAGCAGGTGTTAAGAACTGCTGACTTAGAACATAAGGACAGTATGTTGGCCCAAGCTGTGTTTGCTCTCATGCCAATTGCTTGCCATATGAACTATAAACACATTCCGTTTAAGTGGATGATATGCAATAGGACAATACACAGAATTCCCTCCCTGAGCTTTTCCAGGCTGTCACCTTATTGGTTCTGCCAAGTCCCTGTCCCAGGCTTGGGCAGAAATAATTCACTTCTTAGGATGGACAGACCATAGAGATAAAATGGTAGAGATCAGTGAACATAAAGGTTGACTGTCTTTTAAAGACCAAACATTCTAATTCCAGGTGGAAAACTTTTTTTATTTATTCAAATCACTGAAGCACAGTGAAAAGTTATGATTCCTTTGACACTGAGAAATAAACTAGATTAACACAAGAGGTGTTCTACCGAGAGATACATTTAGAGGACCATTATGTTTTATCTGGATGACCATAACTAATCTTTCTATTTTTGTAAGCAGCCTCTAAAGCAAGAGTTAAGAAATGGATCAATTTTATGGTTCAGAGAAATAAACCTCATTAAGTAGACTCTACTATGTCCTTGAAATAGGTTTCATGGTGCTCCCAAAAGTTATATCACACAGCACTGTGGGTCAAAAACTTAGAGTCACTAAAGTATCAGGCAGAGCATAATCCTACCTTGAAATGTGCATACACATGGTAAGGTTTACACATGAATGTACATGTGTGTACATATGTGTATTTATAGAGACAGGAAGGTAGGAGAGAAGAGGAACAGGTTCAAAACCTTAACAGTGGAGGAATCATAGTTGATTTTTAACTTCTTTTTTTCTTATCTTTATTTTCCAAGTTGTGTACAATGAGTACAAAATTGCTTGGAATTGGGGTGGGGTGGGAGAACAGGTAATAATATCATGGGGAAAATACTTAAACTGCAACGTTAGGTAAAGAAAGCAGGCTGCAATTCAAAAAATAAAATATTTTTACTACTTTAAAAAAATTATATATAGCCCTGGCTGGTGTAGCTCAGTGGATTGAGCACATGCCTGCAAACCATTGCTGGTTGATTCTGAGTCAGGGCACATGCCTGGGTTGCAGGCCAGGTCCCCAGTGAGGCATGCACAAGAGGTAATCACACACTGATGTTTCTCTCCCTCTCTTTCTCCTTCCCTTCCCCTCTCTCTAAAAATAACTAAATAAAATCTTTTTAAAAAATTATATATAGCCCTGGCTCGTGTGGCTCAGTGGACTGAGCACCAGCCTGGGAACCAAAAGGTTGCTGGTTCGATTTCCAGTCAGGGCACATGCCTGGGTTGCAGGCCGAGAGGCAACCCATTGATGTTTCTCTCCCTCTCTTTCTTTCTCCCTTCCACTCTCTCTAAAAATAAATAAATACAATCTTTAAAAAATAAAAATAAAAATTATATATAGAGAGAAACCTAGAAGAAAAACTCACAAATCAACATTTTGAAAATTTGTTGCATGACATTTCCATGTTGAGTGAAGAGTCAAACTGACAGAGATAAGCCCTGCTTCTTGGGGAAGAAGAAATCAAAGGAAACATCTAATTTCACTTATTTCTGGTTATGTGAATCTCAACTTATCCATGCTGAGAACAGATGGCAAAAGAAATTGGTCTGGAATTCAGCTGGGGCAGTGCAAACATGGTCAAAGGAAAATACAGTATTCTTCATTTTAACCTTTTCCTAGAAACAGTGCCTGGAGTATTATGGAGTCAAAACGGAGGAGCAAGCGTAGGAGGGTTTTATTTTTGGCAAGGGCTGAGGGCAAAGGAGAAAAACGAATTTAATGGAAGAAGCCTCCTTGTGCCCTGACTGGTGTAGATAAGCAGGTTGGGCACTGTCCATGAACCTAAGGGTCGCTGGTTCAACTCCCAGTCAGGGCACATGCCTGGGTTATGGGCCAGATCCCTGGTTGGGGGCTTGGGGACATGCAAGAGGCAACTGATCGATGTTTCTCTCCCTTTCTTTCTCCCTCCCTTCTCCTCTCTCTAAAAATAAATTTTTTTTAATGTTTTAAAAAAAGAAGCCTGCTTATTCTAGAAAAGCAAGAGAGCATTCCAGAATACCTCAAATAATTTTATATTTCTGGAAAAAGGTTTTGGAAAGGCTACTGGTAATAAAAATACAGCCCTTTTTATTTTGGTATCAAATGTCTTTTTTAGACTCAAAACCCAAAATAAGCATGCCACTCTCACAACGTGCTGAAAAGGGGAAGGTAATAATCATTTCTGAAGAAGCAGTGTATGTTCTTAGGGAGCAATAATCTGCATAACTTTTCTCGCTCTGATTTCACTGATTTGGGGAGCAGTACTTCTCCTAAGCTTGTAAGCAGTCTAATGCAAACGCCAGGATTTGCTTCTCAGAGGTTTAAAGTGCCTATCTGGTTTTTCTTCATTAAGAATATGAAGTCAATGAAGTAAAAGAGTCCCTTCCTAATCTCTCAGTATATTTTTATCTAATAAACTCTATGCTTCAGTGTTCTTGGATGAATTAATTTTTCTGGGCTTCGAAAGAAGCAAACATCTTTAGTGTCCCCTCAAGTGGATAAGACTTTATTTCAACCTAAGAAAAATTATCCAATTTAAAAAGTTAAGGCTGTCAGCAAGACACACCCTCAATTTTTTTGTCCACACAGTCTGCAGTGATTGGCGATGCCAGTGCTTTTGGCCACAGGTCCCATCAGCCTTTGTTCTCCCCGCTATCAGACCCTTCGATGCGAGGGCCAGGTCAACCCTTTTGGCCACATGGCAGCTCAGTCAACTAGAACCAAATATAAGTTGTAGTTCAATCTACATTAAGGGTCTTTGGTTTCCCTAAGAGAGAGCTCAATTCTGTGTCAGAAATCCAACTGCGTGTTAATAACATCATAAATCTTCACCTTCATTCATCAGCCACCTCATTTCCTAGTCTAGCCATCACTTCAGATTGAGTAAGGGCTTATTTTCTTTACCTTGCAGGGCCTGAAAGATCTGAAACTTGATGTAGATACGTCAAGTAGCCAGCCCTTGCTCACCCCTCCTGACTTGCTTTATACGTGTTTACAAAGAATTCCAACCTCTTGCTTCCAAAGTAATTCAAGCTTACTGTAAGAACGGAGGTCCCCAGTGCACGAAGGGGACAGGGCTCATCTTCAGCCCTGGCACTATCACCTCTCACCAAATATGCCAGGGCGGAGTGTGTTCAGTGTCTGCCAGCACACAGATAACAGCATGCAGCTGGCCCTCCTTCTGCTATCTCAGAATTCAGCTCAACATCACAGAGATCTTCCCTAGGTAACCAATTTAAATCATCTTTTAATAGTAAAACACCAGGTGAGTATTCAGGGAAGAGGACCATTTAAGGTGGCCCAACAAAGATAACCCTGGAGATTTCTAGATCTATCTATAAACTCTTCACAGTGGCTGGATAGATTCAAATAAATCTCATCCTTTAACACACCGAAACTTCTAGGCAAGAGAGTAAGAGTGAAAGGTTTAGTGTATTTAGTCATTCCCCCCACCCCCACCCCAGTTAATGCTATAGATAAATTGTGGAAAATCATCACTGTATTTTTACACATCTTTACACACGGACTTAAATTGTGCCAATGCACAAGAAATATTTCATTACCAAGGATATCATATGTACCTACTTAGTAACATTGCTTAACAGATAAAATACTGCTCAGTGTGTTTAAGAGGCAAAAATTATAATCTATGCTATGTCAATCACTAGTCTTTCTGTTCCTCTGATTTCCTAGTCTTTAAAATGAAGACAGAATGACCCACACCTAGGTGTCTCTCAGAAATGTGCATAAAGAAGGTACATGCCTAGCATACCCATTCTCTCTCAAATGTTGGTGCTTTAGTTCAATTTAATAAATATTCAGTAAATGTACCACACTGTGGGTAGCAGGAAGGCTGCGGGGCTCTCTCATTCACAAATGCACATACAGTTATGGGAAAATTGAGAACTTTTCCCATTTAGCAGCTTTTTGTTTTTATAATTTACAGAATGCTCCACTTTTAAAATATATCAGGGTAAATATTACAGTTTCAATATGACTTGGAAACAAGAAAATCATCAATAAACATAAGATATCTGTTTAGTTTGGGTCACATTAGGTCCATTAAAATTAAAAACAGCAGGCGGGGGAGAGGGGAGAAGAATAGCCCAAAACAAGATCATTAGGTTCAACCATGCTGGCCTAGGAATTTAAATTCACTATTTATACATTTTATTCACCATCACCTTCCTAAGAAATGAAAAAGCCTATGAATAAATAGCAGGGCTGGAACAGAAACATCCAAAGAAAAAACTTACTATGTTAGATGGATGAATTACTGTCACTGAATGTTACATTACACAGAAAAGTAAAAGCTTGTAATTATGCTTTTGGGGCATGGGGAGATTTCACTTCGTGAAGTTGCTGAGGATGTTATTTTTGTTTTTAGGTAGTATAGAGATATAGAGTTTCCACATGCACAGAAACTATACTTAATGGCAAGGCTATGATTGAGCCGGACTTTACATTTTTTTAATTTATTTATTTTTAAAGAGAGGGGAAGGGAGGAAGAAAAAGAGGGAGAGAAACATCAATTGGTTGCCTCTTGCAAGACCTGCGCACAACCCAGGCATGTGCCCTGGCGGCAATCAAACCAGTGACCTTTTGGTTTATAGGCTGGTGTTCAATTTATTGAGCCACACCAGCCGGGGCCGCACTTTACTTCTTGATTTCTTTCTACTGTGTATTTGCATCCATTCAAATGTTAGACAGAACAACAATGAGAAATTCTGAAGAAAGGATGAGAGGAAAGGGTAAGGACCATCATTATAAATCTCTGAGCTGCCAAATTATGACTTAGAGCAAGAACACCCATCTTGTCCCCCCATTACCTCGAAGTAGGCTCATAAAATTCCCACAGCAAAATTCACTTAAATGCACTTTAATTTTCAAAAAATAACACTCAAAATTCCACCTTTTGGACTGTGTTGTAAACTATCAACAGGATGGGTAATGATCTAAGAAAGGGGAGAAAAACATACATGCTTTGAGAACATTTAACATCTTGAAATCAAACACCAAGAACCAACAATCTTTTGATAGTTCCTTACTCATGAAACTTAACCTACCAGCCAAAGTCTTTAATATCCAAAAGCACAGTGGGGTGAATAAGAATCCAAAGTAATCAATGACAGTGAGAAAGAAGCCGGGTAGCTAGCTGCACTGTCCTCCTGCCCAGCTCTAAGGCCTCTGGTCTTCTGTCATTTGCTCCAGACACTCTTTTTCCATGCTTCAATTTCCTCATGAAATGAGTTTTCTTTATATGTATCAGAGCTTTGCTTTTCCTTATTATAGTCTAAAAGCTTTGTTCAATCTTAGAGTGAGAATCCTTCAAAAGCAGAGGTTGTTTGTTTGTTTTTTAATAAAAAAAGCTCTATTTCTCTTCTTTATGATACCAAATTGATGTGAAAAGACTGGATTTTTCCTCACCTTCCCTGAAGACTGAAACTTTGTGTTCTGGAGATAAAGACACTGGGCTAGCCCTGCCTGGTGTGGCTCAGTGGATTGAGCGCTGCCCTGTGAACCAGAGGGTCGCTGGTTTGATTCCCAATCAGGGCACATGCCTGGGTTGGGGGCCAGGTCCCCAGTGGGCGAAGCATGCAAGAGGCAACCACACATTGATGTTTCTTTCCCTCTCTTTCTCCCTCCCTTCCCCTCTCTCTAAAAATAAATAAATAAAAATCTTTTAAAAAATAAAAATAGAAACATTTCTAAGGCACAAAAAAGAAGGTAGGGATGGAGGGGGACAATGAATGAGCAGGGAGGGGCATGGTCCGGCCCAGGGCAGTGCTGAACTTCATTCAGGTCATCTATAATAAAATGCACAAAGTCCACAAAGATTTGGCTGCAAAATAACACAACCATGTAACAAAAATTTCTGTTCTATTTAGGCACTTGAAAATACAGGTAGCAAAGAAAAAAATGTTTTTAAACTATCAACCTGGTTTCAAACATACAGAGCGTAAATGTAATAGATCCTCAAATACTCCACAGCAGAAACTGGTGCATGGCTTGGGAAGAGACCTTGTGTTCAATGAAGGAAACCTCAGAGCTTCTGTAAGACAGTCAGCCGCTGAAAGGCTGGAAGGAAGCACCTTGGTTTTCATGTCAGCAAACATCCATGATAAGGGTGAAGTCTTGCCTTAGCCCAGAGCAAAACAGAATGACAACGCCATGGAAACAAGCAGAAGGATTTCATAAGAACTAAGAACCTGACTGGACAGTCCCTGGCCAGAAGCCCCTATACCCAGGTTAAAACTATGCCGACATCTCTAGCAAAGTTATCTGGGCAGCTCTGTAGTTCCAAGGATGAGTACGTGGCTTCATGACAGATGAGGGGCAACTGAAAAACAGGCGAGGCATTCTTACTAGGTACCTTTTTGGGCAAATGGATATTTCATCAAATCTGTGCTACTTCCCTAAATTCTAGCCATACTACCTCACAGAAAAGGCTCTGAAACTACTAACCCACCTACAGGCTGTTCTCATCACCTCTCTCACAGGAGAACATACTATGCCATTAAAAGAGTGCCAGTTTCTTGGCTTTCATATTTCCCCAAGTGTGGCTTTTCCTTGGGTTTCAACAATGACTGCTGAACAGAGATAAATTGAGTTATTTTAAGAAACTACGACCAGATCCTTTCAGGCTGCAAGGCAAAATCCCAAAATAAATTCTAAACTTTGACTTTGAAAAGTTAGGCTAAATCTCCATTTCCTGTACCCCTAGGATCTACCTACTTGCTAAATTACAGAAATATAACTTTTCAAATGCAAAGGGCCATTTTAATCTCATCAGCCAGCATTTGCCCTAATATAATAGGTGCAGTACGAGATTAATAATAGCTGCTCTTTTTTCTGATGTACTTTAGCCTGGCTCCCAAAAGAGACAGACAGAGGGAAAAACTATGGTGTTAACCAGATGCTCCTGTAAAAACCAGGGAACAATACCTTGAATCTCAATTCTTTTGAGTCATCACTACAAAACTACTCTCACCCATAATATATGCTGGTTATTTCAAGTCCTAGTTCAGTTTTAAACATTGCAGATATTAAGCGTTTGAGTCTTATACAAACAAAAAAGAGGCTCAGAACAAAGAGAAATGCTGCCCTACAGATCAAATCTTTATTCTATATTTAACTAAGCATAAGATTAAAGGTGTTCCCAGTTGTTATCTTTCAGCTACACCACACTTGGATGATCAGAAAGGAATTGGTATCAAGAAATAAAGAAGGCCCTGGCTGGGTAGCTCAGTTGCTTAGAGCATTGTCCCAATAAGTCCAGGTTATGAGTTCGATCCCCGATTGGGACACATACAAACAATGAATCAAACAATGAATGTGTAAGTATTTGGAATAACAAATTGATTTTTCTCCCTGCCTCTCTCCCTCCTTTCCTCTCTCTCTCTAAAATCAATAAAAATAAAATAAAATTCCTTTTTAAAAAATGTTTATTTATTTTTAAATTTTATTTATTTTTATTTCCCTCTCAACTGATAGGGAGGAAAAAGGAGGGAGAAAGAGGAGAAAAACGCTGCTGTGGGAAAGAAACTTCTATCAGTTGCCTCTTGTACACGCCCCAACCAGGGACCAAACCCACAACCCAGGCACGTGCCCTGACCAGGAACTGAACCAGCAACCCTTCGCTTTTTAGGACAACACCCAACCAACTGAGTCACACCAGTAAGGGCAAAATAAAATTCCTTAAAATAAAGAAGGTAATTCTTCTATTGTGTACCAATAGATGAAAACACATTGACACAGAGTCTCCTTTTATATTCTTAATTATTTTATTTCAACAGAAAGAGAAATACTACTAGCCTACAGACCTGTGAGAGAAGAGAATATCTATTAAAAAAAGAAAGAGAACTAGCATATGATCTCACCTATAAGTGGAACCTAATCAACAAAACAAACATTATAGAGGGCACAGGACAAAGCCAAAGGGGACAGGTTGGAGGGTGGGAGGCGGGCATGGGTGGGGCAGGGTGGGGGGCCTGGTGGGGTGAAAACGGAGACAGCCATAGTTGAACAATAAAAAAAGGAAAGAAAAGCAAACACAGACGGAGTGGTAAACACACAGCACAATACACAGATGTTGTGTTGTAGAACTGTACACCTGAAACCTGTATAATTTTATTAACCCGAGTTACCCCAATAAATTCAATTAAAAAGAAAAAGAAAAGCAAACATCAATAGAGATAGGAGGTCCAGATTTTCCAGTCTGTCCTGTGAATAGCTACATCTATTATATTAGACTTTACTGGTCTGAAATCAGTAATGCAAACTACAGAACACAAAGCAAACAGGGTCAGATCTGGTACAAATACAAGCTAAATGTTAATATTTTGTTGGTATAAAACCACTACTTGAACGCTGCATCTGTAGGTATTAGCATTACTAAGCCTACAATTTGCATAAAACAGTTTACAAATTACAAATCTCCATACTGGATAATCTAAAATTGCTAAACTGTGCTATGACCTAGTAATTCAGCCAACTGCAGGTTTCAGCAGAAACACTGGGGATTCAAGTGTGGACTCCAAATGTCCCATCGTGGAACACGAATTATTCTACAATTGTGCTTAATAGCACTTTAGAAACTCAAAGCTCCACACAA
>VMDR010006150.1:0-47065 GCA_007922815.1 Macrotus californicus
CTGGATATCGTACCCTAGGTTGTAGGTCCTTGCAACTTTGCATTCTTCTTGCCTGCAAAATTTCTTTTGAGAAATCAGCTGACACTATTATGGGAACACCTTTGTAGGTAACTGTCTCCTTTTCTCTTGCTGCTTTTAAGATTCTCTCCTTATCTTTAATTTTGGGTAACTTAATTATGATGTGTCTTGGTGTATTTCTTGTTGGATCTAATATCTTTGAGACTCTCTGGGCTTCCTGGACTTCCTGGAAGTCTATTTCCTTCACCAGATTGAGGAAGATTTTCTTCATTATTTGTTCAAATAAGTTTTGAATTTCTTGCTCTTCCTCTTCTCCAACTGGCACCCCTCTGATTCAGATATCGGGATGTTTAAAGTTGTCCTAGAGGTTCCTAAGCTTCTCCTCACTTTTTTGAATTCTTGTTTCTTCATTCTGTTCTGGTTGGATGTTTATTTCTTCCTTTTGTTTCAAATCGTTAATTTGAGCCCTGGTTTCCTTCCCTTCACTGTTGGTTCCCTATATATTTTCCTTTATTTCACTTTGTATAGCTTTCATTTCTTCCTTCATTTTGTGACCAAACTCAATCAATTCTGTGAGCATCCTGATTACCAGTGTTTTGAAGCCTTTATCTGATAGGTTTTTTATCTCCTTTATCTGATAGGCTTTTTATCTCCTTGTTGCTTAGTTCTTTTTCTGGAGTTTTGATCATTTCATATAATAAGAACTTGGTGATGATGAACTCCTTTAGCTTTACCTTATCTGGGAAGGTAAAGCTAAAGGAGTTCTTCCATTTGGGGTATATTTCTTTGTCTGCTTTTGACAGCTTCCTTGTGTGTGTTTCTTTCTATGTATTGGGTGGAGCTGCTGTGACTCCCTGTCTTAGTAGCATGGCCTATGTAGGAAAACCACTGTTAACTGCTTGAGTTGGATGGGATGGAGCCGTGGGTAATCGCCTAAATTTTATGTTTCAGTAATCTTATTTGCATGAGTTTGTGAGCTATGCTTTTATTGACTTTTCTCCCTGGGTAACTTATAAAGTGAAATTAGAAATGAATTGTTAAATATTTGAGCATATGTTGAACTTTTTCATATTGGTTAATTTTTTAAAAATGTAAATAGAAGGTTTAAAATAAAATGTCATACTTGTAAAATAATTCAGGTCATTCTGAGTTGAAGAAAGTGAAAGTTACTTATAATTCCATCCACCAGGAAAAAACACTGGTTGATGTTTTGACCTTTGTCTTACGAGGGTACTTTTGCTATAGCAGTTTAATAGGTTAGGTAATAAGTATACATTCATGTCTGTTAATATGTTGTAAAATAAACTTTTTTTTCTGAATAGAGCCCTGATCCAGCCACACGCCAAATGCTGATTGGTACAGTTCTCCATGAAGTATTTCAGAAAGCAATAAGTGATAGCTTTGCCCCAGAAAAGCTACAAGAACTTGCTTTTCAAACAGTTCAAGAGATAAGGCATCTGAAGGAAATGTAAGTAGTTATAAGAGAACTACAGGTACAATTTTATTTTTTAACTTGGAGAATTTATAAGGTATTTGGCCATTAGACTATTCATTATAAATTAGTGTAATATTAGAATGCAGATCCCAAAGTTGCAGTACCCTATTGTAGTTCTGTGAAGAGCTTCTAAAATTGCACAATAGGAACTCTTTGGCTAAAAATATCTAAATAATCTGAACCTGTACACAGCACACTCTCAGGGAGTGTGAAAACTTTTTTGCCTTACCTTTAGAAACAGTGTGACCTACTGAAAATTGTTTGGGTTTGAGAGTCAGATCACATTTGAAATTCTAGCTTTGCTAGTTTGATGACTGAAGAAGTTACTTAAAGGTTCTGAAAATGGTGATAATACCCATTCTGCATTTTGTGACAGTGGGAATAATGTATGTAAGCCCACGGATGCTTAATTATTGGTGTTCTATGAGGGACTGCCTGCCTGCAGAGGGTTTGGCATGTTCTGCTGTCTTGTTTCACCCTTGACTCCTGTTGCGGTCCCTCTTTTCGCACAGAAATGTTTTTATTAGTGGCAGTTTTGGTTTTGACATCTATCTACTTTCCCAGATGTAATTCCATGTTTCACTGTTTATATGGGAGAAAAATGTGTTCCAAAATTTCACACGACCAATTTGCTAATGACATATAATCTAGTGTCCTGAAAACATTTTAAATTCCTGCCATATGTCAGGCACTAAGTGCTTTTAGACATATTTACATCGTCTGACATCAACTTGTTATAAATGAAGAAACTGAAGCACAGAGAAGTTGTCACTTGTTCATAACCATATAGCATGCACAGCATTCAGAATATAAGTAGATAAAATTTTTGCTTTAAGAGTTCTGCTTATCACCTTATTTACCACTTTCTAATTTTTTTTCTTTACAAAATTTTAATTTCTTTCTTACACCCTAATCAGCAAATGGTGATACCTTACCTGTTGTGTATTGTATTGATTGTTGCCCTGAAACCAATCACATCAAAATTTAGTGGCTTAGCCCTGACTGGTGTGGCTCAGTTGGATGGACTTTATTCCACAAAGCAAAGGGTCACCAGTTCGATTCCCCGTCAGGGCACATACCTAGGTTGTTGGTTCCCTGGTCGGGGTGCATTCAAGAGGCAACTGATCAATGTTTCTCTCTCAATATCAATATTTCTCTCCCTTCTTCCTACTCTCTCAAAAAAAAATAAATACATAAAAAAACCTCTTAGTGGCTTAAATGACAAGCATCTAATCTGTTATGTCATAGTGTCTGTAGGTCAGGAATTCGGAGGTAGTCTGGCTGGTTCTGGCTTAGTCACCTGAAGGCCTGACCAGCGCAGGAGGATCTGCTTCCGTGTCTCGTTTGTTGAGGCCCCCATATCTCGTTGGCAGCTGGCAGGAAGTCTCAGTTCCTCTCCATGTACCCTCTTCATAAGGCTGCATGATGTGTCCTCAGGCCATGGCAGTGGTTTCTTGGATTGAAGTGCCCAAGAAAGCAAGCAAGCAGGAAGCATAGTGCCTTTCATAACCTGGTCTTTGAATTCCTACACTGCCACTTCTGCTTTTTTAATTTATTAGGTGCAAGTCACTGAGTCTAGCTCCCCATTAAGGGTAGGGGAATTGGGTGCCATCTTTGGAAAGGAGTGTCAGTGAATTTGTGGACATATTTCACAACACCTTAGGTGTTTAGGTACCAGGCCATCTGGTTCATCCAGGACCTAATGGAATACCAGCATGACAGAAAACAAGGTTTCTGAGCAGCCGTGCTCAGAATTCATGTTGTTTGTGTGTTCACAAGCCTTTGTGCTCTTTATGTAATGGAATGTCTCTCCGATCACCCTCCTAGCATGTGTTAGTTTTCACTAATATCGAACAGTTCACCTGGTTTCTAAGATGTGGGAGAGAGGCACCTTCATATTCATGTAACATGTGAACTGATAGCTTCATTACAGTATAGGAAAGAGGACACTTTTGAAAAATATAGGAACTGTGAAGGTCAGAAATTTGAGGGAATGCATTCTAGCAGATGCTTGGGCTATCGAATTTTATTATTGTTTTTTTTTTAAAGACTTTGTTTATTTTTAGAGAGAGTGGAAGGGAAGGGGAAAGAGAGGGAGGCAGAGAAACATCAATGTGTGGTTATGTCTCGTGTGCCCCCTACTGGGAGCCTGGCCCACAACCCAGGCATGTGCCCTGATTGGGAATCGATCCAGTGACTCTTTGGTTTGCAGGCCGGCGCTCAATCCACTGAGCCACACCAGCCAGGGCTATTATTGTTTTTTTAAATCACGATATCTTAAGTCATTAAGGGAAAGCTTGTGTTTCATTTCACAGTTATGAAAATATTAATTCTATGAATGTTGTCCATCTACAGTAGTGCTAATCCTATTCAAAAGAATACTTTTTAAATTCCCAAATCCCAAAATAGCAGGTCCAAAGTTCTTTTCTACCCTCTCGTAGGCCCATCTCTCTTACTACAGTTCACAGGACATATTTGATCTGTTCATGTTGTACACTGCCATTATGTCTACAAGAGTCACGGCTTGAAGGTCCCAGCTTAAGTGTCTAACTAGTCTCAGTAAAGGCCAAGCTGTTACATGTCATTTTTCTGTGACTTACAAATTAAAAAGGGAGAATTTAAATGCAGAAGACATTAAGTAACCAATATAGACTGGTATGGAAACTTTAAAAAGAGTCCTGATCTATAGAAAGTAAGACACTGGGAAGATCTGCCTAAGGAGTTCACGACAATGAAGAATGTTCTTGGGATGGTTGGAGAAAGGTATTTAGGAAGAAGATTATTCAGTTGTGCAGGATTTTTAAAAAAATGAAAACACTGTTTCTAAATAGGGTATAAATTCATTTATACCATATGTTATTGTAATAGTAGAAGAGGGTAAACAGTAAAAAGTTCTTTCTACCCTTATTTTCCTCGTCACACAGTTCTCTCCCTAGCGGAAACAACTGTTGTTTCCTTATGTCTTTGCAGAGATTTTAAACATTTACATGTGGTAGTGTGCTGTGTGTACGTATTTATATTTCTATTTTGTCATGGTGATGATAGCATACCATGCACAGTATTATGCACTTACAAATTAAATCTTGGTGATCATCCCATCTCAGTACTTACTGAGCTATCTCATTTTTAATTAATAGTGACATAATATATCATTGTATGGATAGATCACTCTTTAAGTATCCTCGTGGCATTTCTAGTTTTGCTTTTATTAGTAATGCTATAATAAATACCTTTGTACATCCTTTAGTTCATACCTATGCAGGCATCTATGTGGGCTCAGTACGCAGAAGTGGAATGGTTGGGCTAGAAGATATATGCATTTAAACATTTAAAAGTATTTTAACTTGGAAATAATTTTAAATTTAGTGACAAGTTGCAAGAGTAGTACACAGAACATCCATATATTTTTCATTCATACTCACCTATTTTGTGTGTGTGTGTATTTAAAGATTTTATTTATTTATTTTTAGACAGAAGTGAAGGGAGGGAGAAAGAGAGGGAGAGAAACATCAATTGTGTGGTTGTCTCTTGTGTGCCCCCTACTGGGGACCTGGCCTGCAACCCAGGCATGTGCCCTGACTGGGAATTGAACCAGTGACCTTTTAGTTTGCAGGCCGATGCTCAGTCCACTGAGTCACACTGGCTAGGGTTGTGTGTGTGTGTTTTAAAAGATTTTATGTATTGCCCTGGCCTGTGTGGCTCAGCTGGTTGGGCATCGTCCTGCAAACTGAAATGTCATGGGTTCTTTTCCTGGCTGGGGCACATGCCTAGGTTGCGAGTTCCATCCCGCTTAGGGTGTGTTCAAGAGGCAGCTAATCAGTGTTTCTCTCTTGTGTCCATGATTGTCCCCTCTCTTCCTCCCTCTCTTCCCCTACCTTTCCTGGCAAACTGTCATTTCACAGGCTCATGCTTAATCCACTGAGCTATGCTAGCCAGGGCCAGACTTTTTTCTAAGACGAGGTAGTATTAATCATGGAATACGCAGTGGTCTGTAAACCATGAAGACACCAACCACAGAGCTGGCCAAACAGGGCCCTGGACATCCTGGTTGTCCTGTGGGATCAGGAGCCCGCGTGGCCATGGCAGTGGGCAAAGCTGGTATTGTTGACCCTGCCTTCAGGTCTCTTCTCTCTATAACACTGCGGTGACTGGGCCAGGCATGTGGTGACAGCTGGGTGTGGGGCCTTAGTGCCTCCTGCTGGCCAAGGACTTTGCTCGTGACATGTTCTTGCTGACGCTGAGCAAGGTGGGCTCAGGGCTCCTGTCCCTGAGGTAGAAAACCGTGATGTATACTTAAATGTGTATTTCCTAAGAATAAAGGTATCCTTTTAGGTAACCACAGTGCAGTTACCAAGTTTAGGAAGTTTAATATTGATGAATACTTTTGTCTGATCTGCCCACATTCTAGTTTTGTCCAGTAATGTCCTTTGTAGCATCTTGCCCCCTCCAGGACAGGTTCCAGCCTGGGTACATTTAAAATTTTGATATGTATTGTCCTGGCTGATGTGGCTCAGTGGATTGAGTGCTGGCCTGTGAACCAAAGGGTCACCGGTTCGATTTACAGTCACGGCATATGCCTGGGTTGCGGGCCGGGTCCCCAGTTGGGGGTGTGCTAGGGGCAACCACACATTGATGATTCTCTCCTCCTCTTTCTCCATCCCGTCCCCTCTCTATAGAAATAAATTAATTAAATCTTTAAAAAAAATAAAATTCTGATACGTGTTGCCAAATTGCTCTCCACGGGCATTGTCCCCATTTATATTTCTGCCGGCAGTACCTGAGTTCTGTTTCCCCACGTTCTCACCTACGTCTTCTGTTATCCATCTGGAAGTTGCCAATTTCAAACAGTCCTTTGCAAGGATAACCTTTGTGTCTGTTAGACTGCATGTGTGATTGTTTAGGACGCTGTAGTGTGAGCAGTTGCTCCCTGGCTTGAGGAACTTCAGCTGCTCTGTGAACTTGAGGTGGCCATTGTGCTCAGGAGAAACAATCCTGACAGAGCCGGGCTGCTGACTTTGTCTTACCTGCTGAACCAGCTCTCCCAGAGGAGGAATGGGTTTCACTCTCTTCTTTTTCAAGGCTGACCAACAACCCATTGCTCACATAGACCGCATTTGGTTTATTAGTCGGTCATAGGCACTCGGGTTGCTTATGTAGATTTTTTTTTGTCTTTATTTCCTGTTTTCCTATTTAAACTTTGACATTTAATCTCTTACTTTACAGGTATCGCTTGAATTTGAATGAAGATGAATTAAAGCAAGAAGTAGAAGAGTATCTTCCTTCATTTTCTAAGTGGGCTGGAGACTTCATGCATAGCTACAGTTCAGCTGCCTCCCCGCCGATGCAGCTCTCTTTGTAAGGGACCCATTTTGTGTACATGGTGTTCGTGTGTTTAGAACAGGATTCTGTTCTGCATTTTGAATTAAAGCCTTTTAAAGGTTGAGTTATTACAACTCACCTTTTTGTTGGCTTATTTTATTTTTTTGAAAGATTTTATTTAGTTTTTAGAGAGAGGGGAAGGGAGGGAGAAAGAGGGAGAGAAATATTGATTGGTTGCCTGTCACACACACCCCCAACCAGGGACCTGGCCCACAGCCCAGGCATGCGCCCACCCAGGAACTGAACCGGCGACCCTTCGGTTCACAGGTGGACAACGTCCAACCCGCTGAACCACACAGCCAGGGCTGTTTGCTCACCTTATAAACTGCAGTCCTGAGTGTCTTCCCATTTTTGTAATGAAAATTTTACTTTCATTAGAAAACAGTCTACTTTTTGTAGGCAGTTATTTTTTTAATAAAATAATTAATTAGTAAATTTTGGGGGGACCCTAATTTTATGTATATTTCTCGGTGTTACTGTCACATATGGACTGTGTCACATGTTGCTTGTCATGGATTTGTGCTATTATAGTTAAATGCTGTGTTTAGCCATTTAATGCTTTTTGGCATTTGATTTGTTTTTTACTTTTTTCCCTTAAAGTAGCATTGATATAAATTTATAGGTTTATAGGTAATACATTTTTTCTTTTTCATTACTCAGCCATTCAGCAAATATTTATTGAGTGCCTGATGTGTACCAAGTAATGTTCCAGGTGCTGGGGTCACAGTAGCAGGAAGAGGCACCGGCTCCGTGGAGCTTCTGTGTTACTGGAGGAAGAGCCACAGTGTGCCGGGCTGTGGTCCAGGCAGTGCAGGCAATGGGGAGGGGGGTCGCTGGGACAAACCATTTCCACATTGTGCCCATGGAAATGGTCTGTAATGAGACATTGAGCCAAAGCCTGAAAGAAATAAAGGAGCTGTGCAGCTGTCTGCAGGAAGAGCATTTCTGGCAACGCCCTGTGGCCGACTCACCTCGGCCAGTGTGACTGGAGCAGAGAGAGGCTGGAGAGAGCAGAAGTAGCTTTCCAGGGTCCTCCATCCTTGTCAGGACTTTTGGACTTTGGGAGCTATAACTTGCCTATATGCCACTGGGAAGATTTCCGCAGAGGACACAATGAGTACTTAGAAGAGCTGGAAGCTGTCTTAGAGCTTTGTCCTTGAGTAGAGGAGGAGGAATGCACATACACAAGTCAGGGGTGGACATGGGGACAGTTATTTCCTTGTGTTAAAACCTCAGAGCTGGAGATTCTATCTCATCAAAGATTTTTGGGAATTTTACCTCTTACACATTGCTGGAATTCTTTGATAATTTTTAAATGATTTTAGAAGGTTGCCAGCAAAGTTTAAATGTCCTGTATCTGCCAGCAGGGTTTTAATTATTTTTATCTTATTATAGTATTTACAGGTCAGTGAGTTCCAGTGTATTCATCGAAGTGTGCAACCATCACCACCATCAGTTTGCCGACAGGACTTACGTACATGTTTAAAAAATATTTAGACGTTAAAATAAAGACAACTTGCTGTTAGAACTAAGAATATTTCTCATATTGTTTATGTGCCCCCAGCTCCATACCTAAAAAAAAGGAAATATCTTGTTTAATTTTTCTTGTATTATTTTTTATAAACTCATAATGCTTTGTTCTTTGTTATCACTATTGTTATTTATGTTGTAGCACAGTTTGCTGTGTCTGGCATAGGGGTGGATCTGGTTGCAATAGTTCACTGTGATAAGTTGTACGTGCTCGTTAGTCAGTCAGTTTTTGTCCTGGTTCTTCGTTTTGTAGTATTTCTGCCATTCTGGTCTCTACTTAAAATGATAAACTTAATTTTGTTTTCTATTGTTCCTAATTATTTCTTTATCCTTATTTACCTTCTTTACCTCCTTCCCTTTCTTTCCTTCTTTTCTTATTTCTTTTTTAAAAGATTTTATTTATTTATTTTTAGAGAGAGTGGAAGGGAAAAAGAAAGAGAAGTAGAAAAACATCAGTGTGTGAGAGAAACATCGATGGGTTGCCTCCTGGCCTGCAGCCCAGGCATGTGCCCTGACTGGGAATCGAACTGGCGACCTTTTGGTTCACAGGCTGGTGCTCAATCCACTGATCCACACTAGCCAGGGCTCCTTTTCCTCTTTCTTTGGAGTTATTTAAATTTGCTTGAGATTTTAAATTGTGGTGGATATTCATTTTCATGGTTGTTTGAGATACTAGGTTTTCTTTCACTGTCAATTGCTTTCGCATTTTGTATGCATTTTGGGGGACTAATCTTTACTTACTGTTTTTGCAGTGAAAACTCATTTTCTCATGGGCTCATGTATTCAGCGGACATGTATTACACGCTACATCTGTGCCCGGGTTTGCTCCAGGTATTGGTGTTACAGGGATACTAAAGCTCTCCAAGAACTCAGTATGTTGGTGGTAGATGAAAACTGAGAGTAGAAGGGGCTACTGAGAGCGAACACAAAGGGCGACAGAAGAGGTTCAAAACCCGGGAGGTAACAGAGAGAGCGTGGAATCCACCAAAGGCTTAGGATGGACTAGCAAGGCTTGTAGTATGGAAGAAGTGTGTCATAGAAGCCAGAGAAAGTGTGGGATTCAGAAAAATCTTTGACTTGAAAGGGAATTTTGAGACTAAGTTACAGATTTCAAATAGGGAAGTTGAGGTCTAGGGAGTGGTGTGACTTGTCCGGGTTTTATATGAAAACCATTACTGAAGCCCTCGCTGGTGTGGCTCAGTGGACTGAGTGCTGGCCTGCGACCCAAAGGATCACTGGTTCGATTCCCAGTCAGGGCATGTGCCTGGGTTGCATGCCAGATCCTCAGTAGGGGGTGCACGAGAGGCAACCACACACTGATGTTTCTCTCCCTCTCTTTCTCCCTCCCTTCCCCTCTCTCTAAAAATAAATAAATAAAATCTTTCTAAAATATAAAAAAGAAAAGAAAAACACTGGTGGAGATGAGTCTAGCATAAGGAATCTCTTCATTCCCAGCTCAGTGTTCTTTCTTTCTTGTCTCTGTATCTCAGTGTAAGACTTTTCATTGTTTCAGTTATTTGTGATGGAAGCTTAGGTGTGTTTCTGAAGGCCGCACTCCTCTGAACATTTTCTCAGTAGTTTATAGCTGTCGGTTTTTTTTTTTGTTTTTTTTTAAATTAACTTTAGACTTGGCTGGGTAGCTCAGTTGGTTAGAGTGTCGTCCCAATACACCAAGGTTGCAGGTGTCATCCCCAGTCAGGGCAGGTACAAGAATCAGCCAATAAGTGCATAAATAAGTGTAACAACAAATTGATGTTTCTGTCTCTCTTTTTCTTTCTAAAATCAATTTAAAGAATTAAAAAAGAAACTTTAGACAGCAAAGCCCTGATTGAGAACTTTAAAAGCCATTTATAGAGACAGTGTTTCTCATGCGTAAGTAATAAATGTATATTTTCTTCATTTTCATGAGACTATATTCTCTATCAGGTGGTTCTCAGAGGAGTTTTACAGAGTTATGTTGATCAAATCATAGTTAAATTGAAATACTGGCATTCGTTCCGTTAGATCTAGGTCTAAAATCACATTACTTTTAGGAAAAGTAATGTTAAAAGTTTTATTACCTCTGTTCTATTAAGTATACATGTGATGGTTTATAAATAATAAAATTTGCTTTATTTTGCATAAGCATATTTGAATATATACCAAGATCAGGTAACATGTGGTGAGAGAAAACGTTAATATTTAAGAAATTTTAGGTGAGTTGTAGCTTTCCTGAATTCCTCTGTTGTCTTTTTCAAAAACTGCAGAAGTATATGCCTAGAGATTTTATTTGAAGTTTCCTGAAATAGTTTTAAAAAAATTACTGAAGGTAGCATTCTTTTTCCTTAGAAAATATTATTTGTTAAGAAATAACTGATTTAAACAACATGAAACCGTGTCAACTGAGTCATGTAACGGCCAGAATTCTTACACTTTTTAAAGCTTGACTTTTAGGATGCTGCACACCTGGAGAATCACTGCAGTGAAGGTATACGGACTCTTTCCCATCTCTGTAACATCCCACGTTCTCTGGGGGCAGTGGAAAGTCAGTGGTAGTGGATGAGGAGTTAGCTAAGTGTTCTAATTGTTTCTGTGTTTTGTTTTTTAGGCCAAGTGATGGCAACAACAGTAATGCAACATGTAATATTGAAGTCATGAAATCACTGGATATTGAAGAAAGCATTTGGTCCCCTAGGTTTGGGTTAAAGGGCAAAATAGATGTTACTGTTGGTGTGAAAATACATCGAGGATGTAAAGTGAAAGATGTAATAATGCCGTTGGAACTTAAAACTGGCAAAGAATCAAATTCTATTGAACACCGTAGTCAGGTATATAAATCTTAATAAAATTGAATGTTTAATAGATGTAAAAATGTAGTTTGCTTATATATTTTGGGTCAGTTCAGGTAATGTTTGCGTTTCATGTAGTACTTTTCAATTTGCGATACATCCAGACTACTCAAATTGTTTTGTAAATGTATATATGGCTACAGCGGATCTGTGGCAAAGGATGTAACAGGTGAACCTGTGAGACAATACTGCCAACTGTATGTCGCCAGACTATCAGTCTAAACAGATACTTCTTAAAAGAAAAAGAATTCGTTGGTCCTGTAAGCTGGGGAAACCAAGTGTATTTGTAGATAGAATGATGCGCATTAGCCTGTTAAAGTTTCTGAGAAGTCTAAAGTCATATGATTTGTTTTAGCAATGTTTAACCCAGGGTTTATTAACCCTGATCCGCCTGGAGCCATTGTCTTCAGGTAACATCTACACAGGACAGTCTTGAGGGAGCATCAGTGCAAATTCATTATTCCCTACCATTGATTTGATTGTATTGATGCAAGGTAGAACTGTATTTTACTATTATGTTAAATTCAAGTTTTGAAAATAATCTTTTCTTTACTGTACATAACAATTTTCTATTGTCCTTCAACATTTTCTGAAATTTATGTTAATTATGACAAAGTAATTAACATAAAGTTCTATTTTGTTTTCTAATTATTTGCATTCCCTCTGCCCTTCTCCATATTGGCAATCTGTAGTATGTCCTAGGCACTTTTAAATGGGCAAAGATAAAACTAAAAGAATAATATTGTTATATTTTTATGGTATATGTATAAAGGGAATAACAACATTTTCTAATATTACTTAAAATTGCTTTTACCTTTGGAATTTCACTTATTTCCGATAAAATAAAGTTCTGATTCAAAATAATTGTGTAATCAAGGGTTAAAGAGGCAGCTTTCTCTCTTTTTAAAAAAATTACTTATTTTTTAGAGAGAAGGGAAGAAAGGAAGAAAGGAAAGAAACATCAGTGTGAGGGAGAAACATCAATCGGTTGCCTCTCATACACCCCTCGACGGGGGACCAAACCACCAACCTAGGCATGTTCCTTGAGCAGGAATTGAACCAGCGACCTTTTCCTTTGTGGGACAACATCCAACAAACTGAGCCACACTGGTCAGGGCCAGCTTTCTTTTTTTTATTTTTTATTTTTTGAGCTTTCTCTTTTTTAAAAATTAAATTTATTGGGAATGACATTGGTTACTAACATTATATAAGTTTCAGATATACAGTTCTGTGACACATCATCCATATGTGGCATTGAGTGCACACCCAGTCTAGTCTCCCTTCGTCACCATGTACTTGACTCCCTTCACCCCCTGCCTCCTCCCCACCATCCCACTTCCCCCTGGTAGCCACCATGCTGTTGTCTTTAAAGAGACCTCCTCTCTTTGAATCTGCCTACCATTCTTAATTGTATACCAAACCCCAGAAGGTCTCACAAAAGCTTTTTCATTTGGGAATGAAAAAGTAAGGTAATCTTGTTTTTCACTTATTATTAGATTTTACAGATATTGGAGGTAGTGGGGGAAAAATAGGTTTTCCCTTTTTAATAGACATGAAATTTTTACTTTGATAATACAGAAATGGATGAAATTATGAACTAAAGACTTGGCTAACTTAAAGCCCTGTTAGGGAAGGAAAATCATGCCGAAAATTTGAAAAAATGGTGTTCTGTGTACATGAGACTGCACATTTTTAACTTTTTTTTTTAAGGACAAGTTTGATTGGAATCACTGGACTGCTAAAAGGAGGAGAAATATAAAAGCGTTTCCGTGTCTAAAGTGGTATAGTTCCAGAGACCTTTCTTCTAAAATTGCTGCTCTAGTTTGTAGTGCCTTTCAGGCAAAGAACATTACTGTGTTTAACTTTATTCAGTTGGAATTTTTATCTTTGCAAGAAGAGAAGCTTCAAGAAGAACTTTTAAGGATAAAATAGTGCCCTGGCTGGTGTGGCTCAGTGGATTGAGTACCAGTCTGTAAATCAATAGGTCACCTGTTCCATGCCCAGTCAGGGCACACGCCTGGGTTGTGGCCCAGGTCCCCAGCTGAGGGCATGTGAGAGGCAACCGATCAATGTTTCTCTCCCTTTCTCCCTCCCTTCCCTTCTCTCTAAAAATAAATAAACATCTAAAACGAAAAGAATAAAATAGTATAAAAAAGAATAGTATTTCTTATATTAAAAAATTCGAGTAGAGCCAGGATCACGCAAAAATACTGGCATGTGTATTATGTGTTAGTTATGTAAAAAAGGACGAAGCATTTAAGAAACAGTTACAGTGATTAATTGAGTTCTATAGATGATGGGGATGAGGAAAGAGATCTCTTAGCAGATTTGAAATTTTCATTTTGGTAATACAGAAAAAGCTTATGTTACAAACTACTTTCAGTTAGAGGAGATGTTTATTTTGTAAATGGATTATATTCCAAAAGTTTATTTCTAAGTTGGTGATTTCATCATTTGGAATACATTTTTAAAGGAAAAATATATGGAGCTGTGGTCCCTAAACCAGCTCATAAAAAATAATTTAACTTGTAATATAGTTGAATTATAGTAATATTGTAAAATTTCAACCCAACTTTCTTTTATCATAATATTTAGGGAATTTAATTTCTGATATTTTCCCCTTCTAGTAAGTCCCAGGAGCAGAGTCCTGTGTACTTCTTCCTTCTGCCTCAGTTCCCACTGAGGGAAAAACCTAACATGGAAGGAACATTAATTTGGATGACTCCCTAGGTCAGGGATGTCAAACTCATTTTCACCAGGGGCCACATTAGCCTCGCAGTTGCCTTCAAAGGGCTGAATGTAATTTTAGGACTGTATAAATGTAACTCCTTAATAGTTAAGCGAGAGCTCGGCGCTGCCACTGGGTAGAAACAAGGTGGGCCGGATAAAACAAGGTGGAGGGCCAGATTCAGCCTGCAGGCCTTGTGTTTGCCACCTGTGCCCTAGGCCCATAGGTCCAAGGCTCTGCCCTGCCATTTATGAGCTCACTTTAATTTTGAAAAGCTTTATTTGGTATTTATACTACATCAGGGAACACAGTAGGGTGCTTGTAAGAAGCCCTCTGAAAAAAATGCCTCATAGGTTCAAATGTTGAAGCAATAGCCCTTCCTAAGAATCTTATGCTTAAAGATGAATTTAGGATATCGAAGCTAAAATATCAATCTCTTGTGTGATTATTTACTAAGGTGGAATGTTTCTACATTTTATTTTGTAAACATTTGGGATTACCGTATTTCTATAAACATCCTTGAACATTGAGGTATCTGGGATTGTATTTTCTTTGCCAGATTTGTGTATTGAGATTTCTTCTGTATTTCCATTACATTTGCTAATTAATTGCTATTGGTAGGAGCAAAAACCAAAAATCAACAAAATTTATTTTTGTATTTTGTAAACTTGTACACTTAATGATGAATTTGTAGATACAATTAATATTTATGCTGCAAATAATACATTTGGCCTTCTATAAACTAATCATTATATTTTAAATATAGCTTGGAAAACCAGAATATAATTATACTTTGACATTGATAGTCATGTTAATTATAATTGCTGATCTTGGTATTTTGGGATTTTGTTATTTAAAGACTGGGCCTTCATATAATTTAATAGTGGAGATTGCATGGGAAACAAATCAGCTTGTTGTTAGGTTCTATATGACTAAGTAAATGACTTGGCCTTGCTGCTAAGGAGTCTTCATGGAGTAAAGGAGCTGTTTGTAACTTAGATGGTTTTGCCAAAGAGCACCCCATAAACCTAACGTAGTTACTGATGCTTCAGATCTGAAAAAAATGGTAAACTCTACAGAGTTAGTCTGATTTGGTTGTCACACTACCATGACATGATAAATAATATGTATTTTAGTGTTTAGTTATTTTAAACAGGAAAAGTAGTGTTTAAGAACTGTGAATTTCAAAATGTAAAACATAGTTTAATTTCTCTCTTACCGGAAACCTAAATATTTACTAAGAAAAATTTGAAATATTTCTTTTTTTGTTTATGTAAAGCTGAGAAGCAAAAACTGTTTTGTGGAAATGAAATGTTTGACATTGAATTTATAGGGTTACCTTTGCTCATTTGGCTCATGTTATTTTTAAAATGGAAATAGTTTAATTTACTTTTGATTTTAACATTACAGTATGTGTTGACTGCAAAACTTGGATGGAAAAGAAGAAATTTAAAGTTTTATTTGACAGAATGTGCACTGTTTTCACAGCTTGTTCTGTATACACTGCTGAGTCAAGAGAGAAGATCGGATCCGGAGGCTGGCCTGCTCCTCTACCTTAAGACTGGCCAGATGTACGCTGTGCCTGCCAACCATCTCGATAAAAGAGGTTGAGCTGTTTTCTCTCAGCTTTACTTCTCTGGGTTTTGCTTGTTTGCTTGTTTTTCTCTTCAGACGTTGGTGGCACACACAGGCATACCTCAAAGGTGTTGCAGGTCTGGTTCCAGACCACTGCAGTGAAGTGAATATGGCACTAGAGCGGGCCGCGCAGATTTTTTGGTTTCTTAGTGCATGCAAAGATTATGTTTACATTATCCTATTGTCTAGTAAGTGTGCAATAGCATTATGTCTAATAACGTGATATATACTTTAATTTAAAAATACTTTACTACTAAAAAGGCTGGACATCATACAAGTCATAATCTTTTGGCTGATGGAGGGTCTTTCAACTTGTAAAAAACACGACATCGTGAAGTGCAGTGAAACAAGATGTACCTGTATCTTCACCTGACAGTAGCTCACTGTACTTGTTAGGCCTAAAAACAGGTTGTAACTTGTACTTGTGTTTTTTTTTTTTTTTTTTAAGATTTCATTTATTTTTTTTTAGAGAGAGAAAGAGAGGGAGAGAATCATCAATGTGAAGTTGCCTCTGGCAAGCCCTTTACTGGGGACCTGGTCTGCAACCCAGGCATGTGCGCTAGACTGGGAGTCAAACCAGTGACCCCTTGATCTGGAGTTGGACACTCAACCTCTGAGCCACACCAGCGAGGGCTGTACTTGTGGTATTTTTTTAAAAAGAACTTTAACAGTATGTAGTATAGTTGAACACATGAACCTTTTAAAATTTTATCATACAAAACTGTTTTAAACTTCCTATCCTATACACTGGATAGCTGTATTTATCCTTAGCATCTGGCTGATAAAACACCAACTTTACAATATGTACCAGGTGTTCTCGAGATACATGGTTGTTGAAAGAATTTATCAAGTGAACAAAAAGTGGAGAAATTATACCAAAATGTTAACTGGTTATTCTTGTGTAATGGGAAATATGAATGTAGTTCTTTACTTTTTTTTAATGTTTTTAAATCCGAAAGTTTTACTTACGCAGTGGGAAAGGTACATTGTATAATAAACTTGGCTTAATTTTTAAAGCACATCCACCTTTTTTTGCCCCATAGAATTATTAAGACTGAGAAACCAGATGGTGTTCTCTTTACTTCACCGTATCAACAAATCTGCTGCTGGAAACGAGAAAACAAAGCTTGCTCCTTTGCCACAAATAATTGAGGAAAAGCAGACCTGTAAATATTGTTCGCAAGTGGGCAACTGTGCTCTTTACAGCAGGTAAACACACCGTCTTCCAAAAACACCAATTTCAGTTAAGTGTGCACTCAGCTCAATGATTCAGTACTGTTGTCTGGTTTGGCATAATGATTTCATTTAGTCATTTTTTTTCCCATGTGTACTTCTAGGGGAAAAAAGCACAGTTCATAATTTATAACAAGCCTATTTCCTTGGGGAATAATACAATGCTTTTTAAACTTCGGTTGAGAAAAATGTGATATGTAGTGTAGGCATTGTGAATACAAGACAGTGTAAATGGCTTTTTCAAGAAATCTTTTACTTCTTAGTTGCTATTTTAATTTCAGGCGTTTTGCAGTTAAAAACAGGGCAATTGTTGCTTCCAGACGCACAGTTTAGTGTGATCCAATGGACTTGTCTTGTTTACATTGGCTGGTTTTATTACTTACGGGAAATTTTTTAGCTGTCTTAAAGATAGTCGTATATATGCCTTCATAGGCCAGTGAAAGTTTTGAAGGACACAAAAAGTAGTTAGGTATAAATACAGACTAGGAAAGAAGGTCAGATAAGAACCAAAACTCTAATTCAGCCTGAAAATTCAGAAAGGACTTTTAAAACTATTGTATCAAAAGATCTCAACAGCAGAGGACCATGAGTCATGGGAAGTCTGGGCCTATAGTATAAGCACATTGTTTCGAAGTCTTATGTTTTACTCTTAATGTTTTGTAGGCTATCCTGTGACATATTTGTTTCTATATAAAAATTTTAGAATTAGCATTAAGCAAAATTGATATTCTAGATGATTCTCCTACTTTTTATGTTGACTTTCTTATGACACAGAGCTGGATGTACGAATATTATGGTTTTGAGAAATGCAGTTGTAGAAAAAGCCAAAACTTGCTACCTATAGGTATGAAGACCAGGGTATACTAAATTTAAGTAGTTGTTAGGGATGTAGTCGTTGAAGGCAAATAACACAGTATTGAGTGTCCTAAGTATTTTGTTTTGTAAAAAGCCATTTGGTTTGTAAAATATTGAAATGACTTTTTTGTTAGATTTTATTTATTTTTAGAGAGGGGGAGGGAGGGAGAAAGAGGGAGAGAAACATTGATGTGTGAAAGAAACTTTGGTCCGTTGCCTCTTGCACTTGCCCCAACCTGGAACAGGACCTGCAACCCAGGCATGTGCCCTGACCGGGAATCAAACCTGCAGACTTTTGGTTTGTGCGATGACACACAATGGAATGAGCCACACCAGTCAGGGCTGTATTTCTTTTAGGAATATCTCATTTTATACCCAGCCAGCAAAATATTTTATACACATCTCTAACTTGGAGCTTTATTTTTAGAGCGGTCGAACAAGAGATGGATGACAATTCAGTCCCCATTGGCATGCTGCCCAAAATAAAAGAAGAAACCCAGCATCTCAAGCTTACCCACTTAGAGTATTTCCGCCTTTGGTGTCTAATGTTAACTCTGGAGTCACAATCAAAGGATAATAAAAAGAATCACCAAAATATATGGTCGATGCCTTCTTCGGAAATGTAAGTGGTACATTTAATACAGTAAAATTTCAATAATTTGGATTAACTTGTGGGATGTCATTCGAAATTCATGACAAATGGAGG
Source organism: Macrotus californicus (assembly GCA_007922815.1). Classification (NCBI taxonomy): domain Eukaryota; kingdom Metazoa; phylum Chordata; class Mammalia; order Chiroptera; family Phyllostomidae; genus Macrotus; species Macrotus californicus. The sequence continues at coordinate 18,408 of VMDR010006150.1, forward strand.
TTATGGAGCACGTTAAAGACATGTAGTTTCATATATTCGTGCTAACTCCAGGTGGCTATTGGTGAGTTGTTTCTAAGTAGAATACCATTGTCAGCTCTTTTCAGTAGGAGAGATCTGCCTCTGGAAATCTAATTTTTTTACAGGGTTTTATTTATTTATTTTTAGAGAGGGGAAGGGAGGGAGAAAGAGAGGGAAGGAACTATCAGTGTGTGGTTGCCTCTTGTGTGCCCCCTACTGGGGACCCGGCCCACAACTCAGGCATGTGCCCTGATGGGAATTGAACGGGTGACCCTTTGGTTCAGAGGCTGGCACTCAATCCACTGAGCCACACCAGCCAGGGCTAGAAATCTTAACTTTGAAAAGTATTAGTAAGTTTTTTTTTATCAGTGGAAAAATCATAAACTTGAGTATATCATAAGTAAATTTTGGTACTGGGTTGGCCAAAAAATGTGTTTAGTTTTTTCCAGATGATGGCTGTAGTAGTGGTTAGTTGTTTTTAACTTCATTCAACACAATTTTATTCGATTATATTGTGACAGCTGTCATATCAGCATATATTTAAAAAACTTGCCAAAATCGATGATTTTTTGTTGCCATTTTAATGTCGAGGATGGAAGAAAATATGCAACATTTTGCTTTATTATTTCAAGAAAGGCAAAAATGCGACTGAAATACAAAAAAGATGTGTGCAGTGTGTGGAGAAGGTGCTGTGACTGATTGAATGTGTCAGAAGTGGTTTGCGAAGTGTCTCGGTTACTGACGTTTTGGCCAGTAATTCCTTGCTGTGGGGCTGTCTCATGCATTGGTAGATGTTTAACAGCAACCTGGCCTCTACCCACTAGAAACCAACAGCAGGAGATAGCCAACTACTCAAAATATCCAAATCAATAAAGTTATTGGTAAAAATGAAAATGTGTCTTATTTTATGGAAAAAATGTAGTGGACTTTTTGGTGAACTCAGTATGTTGGTAGAGTACAAATCAATAAAGTTTTACTTCATAATTTAAATACTAATATTAAGAAAATTTATGGTTTTTTAAAAAATATATTTTATTTATTTTTAAAGGGGGAGAGAGAGGAAGAGGGAGAGAAACATCAATGTGCAAGAGAAATATCGATCAATTGCCTCTCTCATGCCCCCAACTGGGGACCTGGCCCACACCCCAGGCATGTGCCCCAACCGAGAATTAAACTGGCGACCTTTCGGCCCACAGGCTGGCGCTCAATCCACTGAGCCACACCAGCCAGGGCAAAAGTTTATAGTTGTGGCGTTCTTTTGTTTTATAGTCTTCTTTTATCATAAAATACAGGGTGAGGCAAAAATAGGTTTACAGTTTTTCGTATGGAAAATACAATCAGTAATAACGTAAGAATAAATCCTGTTTCCTGTACTCACAGCTGTAAACCTGCTTTGCTCCAGCCTATATTAAGAGGAACCTACTATGTTATTACCTCATAGTCATATGAGGGGAAAAAAGTTGGCATAGTCCTTTCAAGAAGCATGCTTAATGTGGTATCCATTATGTTGCTAAAAATGTATTTAAATAAATTTAAATAAATAATTTTATACAGATTTAAATTTTCTGAAGTTGGTCAGTCTTGTATTTTGTGAGATCCTTTTTTTAAAGGTTATTTATAAGGTTGCTGTTTTGTATCTGTTTACACAGTGTTTTTCTCTACTTAGTTGCTTTTCATTCATTTCTTTCCACAATGAATACTGATAATGTGACTTTAGAAATTATTGGACTATTATTTTCTTAATACTAGACTTAAAAACAGGAAACATTACAGTGGAGAAAGTTTAACTAGTAATCCATAGACTACATAAGTACAGTGAATTGTCAAGTGTCATGCCGACAAGCCTCTGAAGTGTATAGTGTTTAATAGTATGCCGGAGAGACAGTAAATGCCTAACACTGATTTCCTAGGAGTGGAATTATCAGTTTGCTTGTTGTTATTGTAATAACCGTAATTATAAATGCTCGTGTACACAAGGAATCCTTGTTTAATCCTTGTGAAGAAACAGCTTAGTGTTTCCTTCACATCAGATTTAGGAAGAGATCATTACATACAGTTTGTCCCCCTTAACGTTGTGGTATGCCCAGGGAGTGGGGGTGTCCTTCAGGGATCAAAATTCTGACCCACATGCTGCTCAGAGGTCCCAGCCTGTGATGCAACAGCGAGGTGCTCCCTAGCATGCGCCTGGAGGCCTGTGGGTGAGAGATTACACATTTTAAAGCTAACAGAATGTTTCCTCAGCCTTTCTGAGTTTTCAGTGTGGAGTGTGGAACATGTAAAAATGACGGACTCAGTGTTAGCATTGGAGTTTCTAGGGGTCCGATGAAGAAGGAAACAGTGGAAAACTGCAAATACAGTGTTTATATGTGTGATGTGCGTGGAAGCTTTCTCTGTCTTTTTATTTTATAGGGAGCAGAGTGGCAGCTGCATTGGAAACCTGATTAGAACAGAACACGTAAAGATGGTTGGTGATGGACAATATTTACATAATTTCCAACGTAAAAATGGTGCCGTGCCTGTCACAAATCTAATGGCAGGTGACAGAATTATTTTGAGTGGAGAAGAGAGAACACTATTTGCTTTGTCTAGGGGATACGTGAAAGAGATCAGGAGGACAACAATAACCTGTTTATTAGACAGGTAATGACAGTTTCCCTTTTTGTGGGGAGGAGTAACAGCTTTATTGAAATATAATTCACATACCATACAGTTCATCCATTTAAAACGTAGAATTCAATGGTTTTTAGTATATTCACAGAGTTATGCCCATCACCAAAATTGATTTTAGAACATTTTCATTACCCTACAAAGAAACCCTATACCCCTTAGCAGTCACTCTTCAGCCCTAGATAACCACCAGTTTTTTTTTTTTGTCTTTATAGATTTACCTTTTCTGAATATTATATAGAAATGAGAATATACAATATGTGGTGTTTTTTTAAAAAGATTTTATTTATTTATTTTTAGAGAGAGGGGAAGGGAAGGAGAGAGGGAGAGAAACATCAATGTGTGGTTGCCTCTCACGCACCCCCTACTGGGGACCTGGCCTGCAACCCAGGCATGTGCCCTGACTGGGAATCGAACCAGTGACCCTTTGGTTTGTGGGCCAGCACTCAGTCCACTGGGCCACACCAGCCAGGGCACGATTTGTGGTCTTTTGTGACTGGCTTTTTTCACTTAGCCTGTTGTTTTGTTTGTTTGTTTGTTTGATTTTTAGCGTATTCTTGCTCACCATTATTTTTCACCATTAGGTATGATGTTAACTATAGGGTTTTGATAGATGTTCTTTATGAAGTTGAAGTTCCTCTCTATCTTGAGTTTACTGAGCGTTTTTTTTTTTTTTTATCACAAATGAGTGCTGGATTTTTGTCACATGCTTTCTTCTATATCGATATAGTCACGTGATTTACTTACATTAATTAAGGTAAGATTCACATAACATAAAATTGACCATTAATTACTTTAATAATTTTTTAAAATCTTCATCCAAGGATATGTTTATTGAGTTTAGAAAGAGGAGAAGGGAGATAGAGAGAGAAACATCGAGATGAGAGAGAAATATCTATCAGCTGCCCATTCATGCCCCAACTGGGGATCAACCCTGCAACCTAGGTATGTGCTGCGGCTGGGAATCGAACCCTCAACCCTCTGGTGCACAGCGTTACGCTCTAACCAGCTGAGCCACCGGGTCAGGGCCATTAATTATTTTAAAATGCACAGTCCAGTGGCATTTAGCAGTATTGTGCAACCATCCCCTCTCTCTGGTTACAAGACAGTTTTACGCCCTGAAAGTAAACATACCCATTAAGCAATCAATTTCTTTTTTTAATTTAATTTAACTTTTTTAATCCTTACCCAAGGACATTTTTCATTGCTTTTAGAGAGGTAGGGTTCGGGGGACAGACAGACAGACAGACACTGATATGAGAGAGAAACATATACTGGCTGCCTCCCGAATGCGCCCAGATGGAGGGATTAAACCTACAGCCTAGGTGTGTGCGCTGACCAGGGATCAAACCCACACCCTTTCCGTTTGCAGGATGACACTCCAGCCAACTGAGCTGCCCTGGCCAGGGGAAGCAATCCCTTTCTGCTCTCCCTTCCCTCCAGCCCCTGACAACAGCTAGTCTGCTTTCTGTCTCTATGGATGTATCTCTTCTGGATGTTTCACATAGGTAGAACCGTACAATATGTGGTATTTTTTGTCTGACTCTTGCTTATGAGGTTCATCTGCGTTTTCAGCATTTATCAGCACCTCATTTTTTTCCTTTTTTTTTAAGTACTGCGTTTCTTTTTATGGCTGAATTATATTCTGTGCCATAGATCGGCCTCATTTGCTTTGTCTTTGCACCAGCTGATAGACGTTGGAGCTATTTTCACTCTTTGGGTATTATGGCTAGTGTGGCTGTAAATATTCACATACAAATTTTTATGTGAGCGTATTTTGCTTTCCCTTTATAGATATATGTCATAGTGGAATTGCTAGGTCATATACTCATTTTATGTTTGACATGCTGAGGCACCTCCAAACTGCCACTCGTTTGTCAGTGCATCACACCCCCGAGTGCCGATGCGGGCAGGGTCTTGTCTAGTATGACAGCCGCGAGTGCCGTGGCCGGACAGACACCCGTGTAAACATAGAGCTTATTTCTCCTTCTTAGCACTCTGGCCACTCACCATTTTATTCCCTCCCTTTTAAAAAATGATTTTTTTCCCATTTATAGTTGTGACAATTGACTCAGTTAAAACAACGCAGATTGATTTAAAGAAAAATATTAAGTAAATAACAGAAAAGTTGCTATAAAATTTTGTGGTAGAGTCTAACATCCATGTTCATCAATATCCGCATTCTCCTCTTCCTGTACCGCCAGCCGTCCTTGCTTTGACGTGCAGCCTGTGTCACCATTTCTTACTGGGTGGGGATCAGTGACTGGGGGTGCAGTGACCTCTGGGCACCTGCCGTGGGGATGTCCACACTGTTCTTGCCCAGTCGTCCTGACCAACGCTAGCCTGCGTTTCGTGATGTGGAAGTATGAGCTGCAATATTTGTGTTGTCTATTGAGGTTCTCTGCAGTCTCCTGTAGTATTTGTTTAGCGATGGCCGTGTATTAGGTGCTTTGCAAATCCTTAAGGAATTACAGTCTTTGTGGGTAGACAAATAAATAAATGTATGTTCAGTCTAATATGACAAGTGTTTAAATTGATGGAAACACCAAGGAGAGGCATTCAGCCCAATTTTAGGAGGCTCAGGGAAGGTTTTTTGAAAGAAGTCATTATGTCCCAGAGGGGGGTGAGGTGAGGGAGTTGGAAGAGGGTGGCGAAGCAGGGATAAGTGGTGTTGGAAGACTTGACTTGGAGTGGAGAACACACAATACAATATACAGATGATGTATTATAGAACTGTGCACCTGAGTCCTGTATAATTTTATCAACCAATGTCACCCTAATGAATTCAATAAAAAAAAAACAAAAAAATAAAAAAAAGAGAAAGAGAGAGAAAGGTCATTTTGAATCCCAGTAAGTTAGCCTGGTGAAGCCATGTGAGCAGATACTCCAGACAGAGGGGACTTGGTGTGTAAAGGCATGATGGTGTGATGTAGTGTGACGTGGAGCGTTCAGGAAGGTGCAGGTAGTTTCTTCTGGAATGTGAAGGATAAGGGAGTGATTGGAGAGTCAGACTGAAGGTGATCTTATATTCCATGTTAGGAAGCTTTGACTTTATTCAGCTGTGCTGCAGAGTTTTAAACAGAAGACTGATAATCCTACTGGCTTTTTTCCTGTGGGCACACTGGGGAGTAGCATTAGTTGATGGAGGCAAAACCGAAAGCAGAGAAACCCAGAAACTGCTGTGATGGCCCAGGCGAGAGGTGAGGACAGGGTGCGTTTGGCAGAGAGAATGGAGTGACTTTGACAAGTGTTTAGAAAGTCAAACTGGCTGGCACCTGAATGCCCATTGGATATGCAGGTTGAAAAGGGGGTGTGAAGAGGGAAAGATCAAGGCCGCAGTGTAGATGCAAGTGCTGTTGACTGAGGTCACGGCCATAGAAGGAGGATCAGGCTCAGCAGGGACGAAGCGCTGTGCAGTTTTGGACACACTGAGCTTTCTTAGCCAAGGTTTTAACCAGGTGGAAAGACCCTGCTGCCTACTGGGTACCCAGACCTGAAGCTGGGTGAGGAGCCAGGTGGGAGAGGAAAGTGGGGTTAGGCCTAAAGATGCAGACTTGGGATGTAGAGCCATGTGATGGCATGGGACCTAAGGGAAAATGACAAGAAAGCGCAGTAGAAAGGGTCAGGGAGGGGACCACTGGGGACACCAGGGTTTTATGAGCTGCTGGAGGAGTGAGAGAAGGTGTCAGGAAAGAATCTTGTACTCCAGGCTGGCGGAGGGAGAGCCATGTGCTCAGGGTCCTAGGGTTGTGAGCCCAGAATAGCAAGGTCAAGTGAATTGTTGGCAACTGTTACAGGTTCCTGATTGTTAGCTTTTTCGACCTTGACGCCTTGTGCTTTCTCCCCTTCCCCCTTTTCCCACCAATCCAGGACTTTGTGCTGTCTTTGATTGCCAGGTATGAACTATGGGCTGGTAGCCATTGTAATAGCTGTCCTGGCTCATTTGCTCTTTTTGCAGACAGCAGCACATTTCCTACATAGATCAGCTGATGATAAGTGAAAAACATTCATATACATCTGTTTTCCTGTTTTAGGAACTTATCAGGGCTCCCAAAATCAACTTTGTTCCGGCTGGACCAGGAAGAAAAAAATTGTGATATAGATACTCCATTGGGAAATCTTTCCAAGTTGATGAAAAATACTGACACCAGGTTTGTGACAGTGAATGAATTTGAATCTTATCCCACTTTCCTAAGAAATGTTACTAAAAGCAGTTTTTTCTTTGCAGCCAAAAACTTCGAGAGTTAATCATCGACTTGCGTGAACCTCAGTTCATACCCTACCTCAGCTCTGTCCTTCCACATGATGCAAAGGACACGGTTGCCTGTATTCTGAAAGGTAAGCTACCAGCCTTTCCGCTTCCATTAATTTTTTTGGTTCTGTTTATAGTTTAATCTACATTACAGTTTCATGTTTTAATAATTTATATGCAGTTACGGTTTTTAGTCTGTTTGGAAGTACTTTCCATATTTTTTTTAACATCACCATATTTTCTCACTTTTCAAAGATGTATGGAAGAAATTTGAATGGCAGCTGCCTTTCTTATAAAATAATTAATTTGCTCATTGAAATTCAACACATTTTTTCCTGTTATTTTCAAATTTAAATGTAGGTTTGAATAAGCCTCAGAGGCAAGCAATGAAAAAGGTACTTCTTTCAAGAGACTACACGCTCATCGTGGGCATGCCTGGGACAGGGAAGACAACTACAATCTGTACTCTTGTAAGGCTCTTGTTCTTTTGCTTAGATACTAAATATGTAAGTCAGCTTCTGCTTTGTTCAGAGATTGTGCTGTTTGCTACCAAAAGGGCTGAGTTTTAACTCAGAATTCCTTTATGTCAAATTAACTTTTTAGGATGACATGAGAAGTAGAAAAGCTAAATCACAAATAGTTGTGATTGTGTTGTAGGTTTCTTGCATTCAGGATGGTCTCATGTCTCTATTTTGCTGGTGTATGTATCATTGTTATGTTTTCCTTCCCTCTAAGAAAGATGTAGAGGTGGTTTAAATAGATTTTCTTGGATTTTTTTTCACATTGGTAAATTTCTTAGTAGTAATTTACTGATTAATCATGATGATAGTAGCAAATATTTATTGACTGGTACTGTGTGCCAGGTACTGTTCAAATTTTATATGTATTCGATTTAGTTAACATCATTAATAACATAATAATGCCATGTTACTTTCATAAAACATTTTGGCCTTATAATTTTTAAAAAAGTCACTTGGTTCAATTCTTAGATGGGCTTCCTATTAAGTTTTCTGATTTTACTAGAAAAATATGAGCATGTTAACAGTGATCTGGAATTGAAAGTAATGCTGTTTTCCTTTCTCTTATTCATTGTTAGGTAAGAATTCTCTATGCCTGTGGCTTTAGTGTTTTACTGACCAGTTACACACACTCTGCTGTTGACAATATTCTTTTGAAGTTAGCCAAGTTTAAAATTGGATTTTTGCGCTTGGGTCAGCCTCAGAAGGTACATCCCGATATTCAGAAATTTACAGAGGAGGAAATTTGCAGATCCAAGTCTATTAAATCTTTAGCTCTTCTAGAAGAACTCTACAATAGTCAAGTAAGTACAGTATGGTATAATAACGCCGACACTAATTTCTGTAGCCAGAATGAGGGGGGAAACAGCACTCTGGGAAATTCAGTCACATTGGCCAAATTTACACGTAATTGATTCATGTAAACCACAGGACCAGTTTACTAATTTATAGTGTGCTGTTTGCTTCTGAAATGAAATGAGATTTTTTTGTTTAAAATATCCTAGTAAAGGAAAACTCTGTCTCTCTCTCCTCACAACACTTCTGACACTAACTACCTGGAGTTACTGCAGACCCCGCAGGTTAAGGGCTTAGTCCCACAAGACTGCACCCCACTTCAGTTTAAATTGCAGCTCAGGGCCTCTCGTGCTCCTGAACAACTAGCGATAAATGACCTCCTCCTTGGGTTAGGTGACTGTTGGAATGGCCCCCAGAACTCAGGAAAATGCTTTACTTAGTATTACTGAATATATTATGTAGGATACAATTCAGGAACAGCCAAGTGGAAAGAGATGCTTAGGGTGCGCTCTGTGGAAAGGCCGATGGAGCCTCTGTGCCCTTTCCAGGTGAACCACCCTCCCAGCATGCCCCAGCACGATGTGTTAGCCATGCCCCTTTGGGATTTTTACAGCGTGTCCATCATGTAGGCCTGATTAATCATGGGCCACTGGTGATTAGCTCAATCCCCAAGCGTTCACCCCTTCCTGGAGCTGGGGGGATGGATGGAAGTTCTAACTCTAATTACGTGGTTGGTTCCTCTGGTGACCAGCTCCCGTCTTAAGTGTCCCCTTACTGCAATACACTCTGGCTTGATTGAAGGGGGCTAATCATGAGTGACAGAAGACGTTCCTCTCCCACCACGCAGGGAACCCCAAGGGGGTTTAGGAGTTCTGTGCTAAGAGTTAGGAGGAAGGCCAAATACCTGTTTCCTTTTACATAACACCCAGAGAACTATTAGTCACGATTCTTTTAGTGAGTTTGAATTAGAAGCAATGGCACATGAACAGTCTTGTGATGGGTTTTTCTAGTCTTTGGTATAGAACCTAATTTATATTTTATTATTTAACGTCTACATATTTTTACTGGGAAGTCTTAGCTGCTATTTTTGTGTTTTAAAAAAATTGCCTAAAATACATTAAATTTAATAGGTTATTTTAACTCCTTTGTCTAATATCTATGCCAGTTACTTAAAAAATTTGAAGTGTGATTGACTTTTTAAAATTTAAGCTTTTTATTTTGAGATGATTATAGATTCACAGTCAGTTTTAAGAAATACAGAGATCTTGTGTGTCCTTTGCTCAGTGGTAACATTTGGCAAAACTGTAGTAGACTCTCAGAACCAGGACACTGACATTGATCCAGAATAGTTGGTTTTGTTACCACAAGTATCACTCATGTTGCACCTTTATAACTTGACCCATTTGTTTCCCCTCCCACCGCTCCTTAAACTCTGATAATTGCTTACATGTTCTCCATTTCTATAATTTGGTCATATCAAGAATGTTATGTAAATGGAATTATAGAGTATGCAACCTTTTGGGATTGGTGCTTTTCACTGACCCCAGTGCTCTGGGGATTCAGATCATTGCATGTGTCGATAGTTTGTTCCTTTTTCACTGGTGAATATTGGTCCGTTGCATGGATGTACCACATTTGTTTAACCAGTCACCCATTGAAAGGCATTTGCATTGTGTCCCACTTTTGGCTATTAAGAGTAAGGCTATTATAGACATTTGTGTTCAGGGTTTTATGTGAATGTAAGCCTTCATCTCTCTGGGATAAATGCTCAAGGGTACAATTTCTGGGTCATTTGGTTGTTTCATGTTTCGATTTTTAGAGACCTACCAAACTGTGTTTCAAAGTGGCTGTAACATTTTACACTTCTACCAGCGCCGTGTGAGCGATCCTCATCGGCATGTGTTGCTGGTGTTACTGCTTTTCGTTTCGGATATTCTGACAGGTGTATAAAGACACCGCATTGTGTTTTTAGTTCGCATTTCACTAAGGCAGTGATTTTCAACCCTTTTCATCTCATGGCACACATAAACTACTGAGATTCTGCAGCACACCAAAAAAATTATATTTTTTGCTGATCTGACAAAAAATACAGGTATGATTTTGATTCATTCACACTGGATGGCTATTGTTGTGTTGGCTGTTGTCATTTTTTAATTTGACAGTCTAAGGGAAAAGAGGTCATTGCCCCTGACTAAAATAGTCAGGTATTGCATGCTCTAAAAATTCTCGTAGCACACCGGTTGAAAATAGCTACCTACTGGTTAGTGATGTTTTCGTGTGCTTGGTAGCCGTCTATAGACCCTCTCTAGTGAAGGGTCTCTTCATATCTGTTGCCCATTTGGCTTGCGTATTTTTTAATAACGCTGAGTTTTGAGAATTCTTTATATATTTTAGATATTAGTCCTTACTGGATATGTAATTTGTGAATGTTTTCCTTCACTGTGTAGCTTGTTTTTCGTCTTCTTCACTGGGTCTTTTGCAGCAGAAAAGGCTTTAATTTTGATCAAGCCCAGTATATAATTTTTCATGCATTCTGCTTTTGGTGTCAAGTCTAAGAACTCTGTCTAGCTCCAGATGCTGGAAGTTTTCTCTATGTTTTTATTTTTTTCTAAAGGTTTTACACTTTTATGTTTTATATTTAAGTCTGTTACCATTTTGAGTTCATTTTTGTATAAGGTGTGAGATTTAGGTCAAGGTTCATTTATTTGCTTGTTGATGTCCAGTTGTACTTCTTGACCAAAGGGTTGCGGGTTCCATTCCCAGTCAGGGCACGAGCCTGGGTTGCCGTCCAGGTCCTCACAACGGGGTGCGCAGCAGGCAACCACACATCTATAGTTCCCTCCCTCTCTTTCTCCTTCTCTTCCCCTCTCTCTAAAAATAAATAAAATCTTTAAAAAAACCCACTTCTGTTTTTAGCTGGCTTCCTCTGACACTGCCCTGGTAGGACAAGAGGATATGCCACCTTGTTACTGCCAGGTGGGAGTTGAAGTCCGGGTTTCCCACTCGGCCTTATTGACATGCAAGGTGGGGGCTCCTCGTCACTGCTGGATGGGGTGGGAGTCCAGGCTCTCCACAGTTCCTGCTGACATTGCGGGGGGGCATGAATATTGTGGGGGCATATAACCAGCCAGCAGGAATGGAAGTCCTGTCTCCCTGCTTGGCTTTCTCTGGTACCGCCCCAATAGGGTATTGTGGAGCCCCGCTGTAACATCTCAGGACAGTTGGGGTCTAGCTTCCTAATTCGGTCTCTGCTGGCATTTGTAGGGGGTGAGGCCACAGTTTTTCTGTAGTGTTTGCCTAGAGTAGAGTGGTTATTGTATAAAAGTTTTCTGTCTACTAGGCTTCCCCTTATCTCTTCCTTTGGCTTTTGTTGGAGCTGGTTTTGGACTGAAAATTTGAGAATTGTTACAGTGTTTGGAAAATTTACTTCATTTTTTTTGAATTTGTAGTAAAAATTAATTTTTTTTGCATGTTATGTCTCAGAATTAAATAATATTGGTGGATTCCTGTTATTGGAGATGAAAATCTTTTTTATATTTTTTAGTTTCAAAAATGGGGGGAAAGTTATATTTCTTGGACATATTAAATAACTGGCCTATTGTCTTTGTTTTTAGCTTATCGTTGCAACAACATGTATGGGAATAAATCATCCAATATTTTCCCGTAAGGTTTTTGATTTTTGTATTGTGGATGAAGCTTCCCAAATTAGCCAACCAGTCTGCCTCGGGCCACTTTTTCTCTCTCGGCGGTTTGTGCTGGTGGGGGATCACCAGCAGCTCCCCCCGCTCGTGCTGAACCGTGAAGCAAGGTGAGCAGACATTGCAGTTTCCATCGGATCCTTTTCGAGGGACAGTTACAGGGCACTGATGAGCCCCAATTTATGTTGGCAGAGCTCTTGGCATGAGTGAGAGCCTGTTCAAGAGGCTGGGGCAGAATGAAAACGCCGTCGTACAACTGACTGTGCAGTACCGGATGAACAGGTATTTGTAGCGCCGGCAGCTACGAGGCTTTCCTGTTGGTTTTCCTCCACCGAAACTAAATTGTTATTTTTGTAATTCTCTTTTATAGTAAAATCATGTCCTTAAGTAATAAACTGACCTATGAAGGAAAGCTGGAATGTGGATCAGACAAAGTGGCCAATGCAGTGATAAGCCTACCTAATTTTAAAGATGTAAAGCTGGAACTGGAATTTTATGCTGATTATTCGGAAAGTCCTTGGCTGATTGGAGCATTTGAACCAAACAGTCCTGTTTGTTTTCTTAATACAGAACAGGTAAAAAAAAAAAAAAAAAACCAAAACAACTTTTTTCTTAGTTTTTCTCCTTTTCTTCTGTTATTGAAATTCCGCAGTTTTCAGTAGCAAATGCCTCATTAGAGCATAGCAGTTAAAAGTAGTATACTTCTTGTACAATTAATTATGCAACACACATTTTTTCTGTAGATCCATTATCATTGGGAGGAAGTTTTTTTGAGGATTGACAGATATCAAAATTGACTTTTAAGTAGGAAAGCTAGAAAGTGAACTCAAGAGTTTAATTACATTTCCTAGAAAAGAAACTGGCGTTAATACTTCCCAAGGGCTGGGTTTACAAAGGGACAGAAGGGACAAATTTTTGTCCTTTTAAAGACTTTTTTAAAAATAGACTTTATTTTCTGGAGTAGTTTTAGGTTCACAGCACAATTGAGCTGAAAGTAAGGAGGTTTCCCATATACCTCCTGACCCCACTAATGCCTGTGAAAACCTCTTTACAAACTTGGCATTAAACAAAAATCTTCACAAGGGCTTTAAATGACTTATTTCTAGGAACTAAGAACAAAGTTTTGACCCTATACTCCTACAGTTTGTTTTACGTAGTGCTTCTCAGCATTGATTTGGAAGTCTTTACGTAAGTTTAAATAAAAATATAATGGCCAATTACATGTATGCATATTACTCTGAAATATATCATTTGTCATTAAGCTAGGTGGAGTTAGCTGATAAAAACAGGCCCCAACCATGCATACCCTGATGGAATTTCCATTCTCTTGGATATTACCCTAAGCATTTTAGGTTCAAGAATTAACACCTAGGGGCAGGCAGATTTGGGAAATTCATTCAAATAAGCTGATTTCACAGATGACTGCTTTTATGAACCACAATTCTAATTTATTAGTTATAATTTACAGTACAATTATTTACCTCACCGATGATTGCTCAGGTTCTTTATTTTTGCTCCTCAGATTTTTTCTTTCTTAGATTCAGGATTCCCAATAAATTGTATTAAAAATAATCAAGGTTAGTTAGGGATATGTAGGAGCAAAACAGTCCTTGGAGAGTTTTACCATGTGTTATAGAACCCGGGGAACTGTATCTGCTCCATTATTTGTGTAAAAGGCAACCAGAAAATGGAAAGAGCACAGATATTGGAGCCAGATCTAAGTTTCCATTCCTAGTGCCACGGTTTATTGTGAGACCTTGAGCCAGTTTCGTATCTTTTCTGGCCTTTGAGTCCTTAAAATTGGGGATTACAAAGTAAAGCATGTGAAGCCCAGTGCGTGGTCGGCTCTCACAGGAATTCTGGTCTGCACTGCGGCATGTTTGAGACGGTTGCCTCTGGATGGCTTTCTGAAAGTGATGGTCTCATTCATTTCTCCTTCGAAGACGCAGAAATTCTTCAGCTGTCTCCACACCGGCAGTGCTGTCTCTTAGAGCTACCTGTGTGCTCTTAGCTTTAGAGACTGTTTTACAAGCAGGATGCTTATTTTTCTGTGCAGGTTCCGGCGCCGGAACAGGTTGAAAAGAGCGGTGTGAGCAACGTGACAGAAGCCAAACTCCTTGTTTTCCTGACTTCAATTTTTATTAAGGTAATTTAGAATTTTATTTCGAGGGCAAATTAATGTTGGCAAAGTAAGAGAATGTTAGAATACAAGGAAGTTAAGATGTAGTGGCGTTTACCCTTGTTTATTAAGAGGACTGAAGCCTGGTCGTTTCTCCTGGAGAAAATTTATCTTGGACATGTAATTTTTTTATAACGGCTTTTGGGTTTCCTTTTCAGATGACTTGTGTAACATGAGATAATTCTGATTGTGTCAATGTAGTGCTGAAGCCAGTGTGACTGGGGATCGGAAATGTCAGTGGAAAGGACCGCGGAAAGTGAAATGCATGTCTTCATGCTTTTTGTGTGTGGCAGCAATGGTCCGGTGGCATGCAGACCATTATACTGCCCCGAACTGCTAAAAATCGAGGGAGTGATGTTGGAGGAAACTATTTCAGCTCGGGAAATGTGAATTTTGATTTAGAACAAATTCAATAATTATATTTACTTCTTGTGATAGGAATATCTATTAGAAACATCAGTTGGGCATATTATGTAGTAAACATTTAGTGAATTTAATAAAGCTTAAATAACAAAAATCAAGATTTTAAAAATTTTATCTTATGTCCTTTCTGTTTAGGCTGGATGTAATCCCTCTGATATTGGTATCATTGCACCGTATAGGCAGCAGTTAAAGATCATCAATGACTTATTGGCACATTCTTCTGTTGGGATGGTTGAAGTTAATACAGTAGACAAATACCAAGGAAGAGACAAAAGTATCATTCTAGTGTCTTTTGTTAGAAGTAATAAAGATGGAACGGTAAGTTCATTGTATTTTCTGCTGATTTGTCTGGGACATATTTTTTTTCCTCTTTTTAAGAAATTGTGGGAAAAACACAGAGCATAAAATTTACCACCTTACCCCTGGCTGGTGTAGCTCAGTGGATTGAGCGCGGGCTGCAAACCAGAGGGTCGCCAGTTCGATTCCCAATCAGGGCACATGCCCGGGTTGCGGGCCAGGTCCCCAGTGGGGGCCAGGTGGGAGGCAACCACACATTGATGTTTCTCTCCTTCTCTTTCTCCCTCTCTTCCCCTCTAAAATAAAAATAAGTAAAATCTTAAAAAAAAAAAATTTACCACCTTAACTATTTTTAAGTGTATAGTTCAGCAGTGTTAAGTATATTCACACTGTCATGCACCAGATCTCCAGAACTTGATTTCTTGATTATGTGATACTTCCGTATGGTTATAAAATGTACATAGTAGAAAGTCTCCCTGCTACTGGATGCCTTTCTACTCAGTTCTCATACTCATAGACAATTACATTTGTCATTTTTTGAATAACCCAGAATTTCCTAGGCATATACAAGCAGATGAGAATCAGTATTCATAGTTCCCTCCTTTTTACAAAAAAGGTAAAAATATATTATTCTGAATTTTTGCTTTGCCACTTAATAAAATAGCTTGGAGGTCCTTTTTATGTCAATATATAGAAAGAGATTTCATTGTTCTTAGTGCTGCATAGTTTTCCATTATACAGGGTCCAGCACAAATAATGCCCCTTTTTAATTACAAAATCTTTTATTACAAAATCATCAGCATGTGATTCTGTAACATAACGATATCACACTCAAGCACACCATCTGACATTTTAAGTGAAATGTTCAGATTAAAACTATAAAATATTACACCCATATTATCACCCTACCAACCACACTCAAGCAGGCGTTACTTCTGCTGGACCCTGTATATGTGTGTCATGGTGTAATTTAACCACTCTCCTGAGTCTTTTATTTTTATTACTGGAACAAACAATGCTACAATGAGTGGGAGATAGCTCTTTTTATTTTTATTATGTATCTAATAATTTTAAATTATGGCTAGGATATCACACCAAAGATAAAATATTTGAAGTTGACATTGTGGGCAAATTTTTCCAAAAATCAAAAATTTTTAAATGTATTGATGAATGCTTTTTGCGATATGTATATGTGTGTATATATATATGTAATTTTTTACATTGATGTTCAAATACAATTGTCTCCATTTTCCCCCCACTATTCCTCTTCGCCCCACCCATCCCCACCTCTCACCCTCGATCCCACCCCCTTCGGCTTTGTCCATGAGACCTTTATACATGTTCCTTGATGACCCTTTCCCTATCTTCCCCCATTATCCCTCTCCTTCTTCCCCTCTGGTCACTGTCAGTTTGTTCTTTATTTCAGTGTCTCTGGTTGTATTTCACTTGCTTGTTTGTTTTGTTGATTAGGTTCCACTTATAGATGAGATCATGTGGTATTTGTCTTTCACCGCCTGGCTTATTTCACTTAGCATAATGCTCTCCAGTTCCATCCATGCTGTCAGGAAGGGTAGGATCTCCTTCTCTCTCTCTGCTGCATAGTATTCCATTGTGTAAATGTACCATAGTTTATTGATCCACTCATTTACTGATGTGCAATATATATTTTTAAAAGCAATAAAATAACCTTCCCTGGTGGTCTGTTGGTTAGCATTACAAGTAATAAAATAGTTCAAGACAAATTGTGTTCTTTGCCGGAACAAACTCAAATATAGAAGAAACCTCAAATAATGAAAATTGTATCTGGCAGCTTGGTGAACTCTTGAAAGACTGGCGACGACTTAATGTAGCTCTAACCAGAGCCAAACATAAGCTGATTCTCCTGGGATGTGTGTCCTCACTAAACCGCTATCCGCCTTTGGGGAAGCTACTTTGCCATCTACACTCAGAAAAATTAATATCCTTTTTGTTTTGTATATGGTCACATTTGATTGTGCTATTTAGATTATTTTATTTATGTACTTGCACAAATTAAAAATTCAGCATTTTGTGTTTTCCAGGGGCATATTTCAAAGATCTGATTCTACAAAGGGGAGAGAGAAAACAATTCACAGGAAGTAATTTTAGCCAAAAGTAGAATGATGAAGGTGATGGAGGGTAGTGTGTGAGGTGAGAAAGGGGGACAGAAAGGGCTTGATCTGTTGCCCGATGAACAGGGTGCAGGTGTCCGAGACGCATCTAGGAAAACTGGTTCTCTCTTCTGGTTTCTCTCATCCCAATTTATAGCCCTTTGTTAAAAATACAGGATAGTCCTGGCTGGTGTGCCTCAGTGGATTGAGCACCAGCCTCCAAACCGAAAGGTGGCTAGTTCAATTCTTGGTCACGGTGCATGCCTGGGTTGCAGGCCAGTTCTCTGGCTGGGGGCATGTGAGAGGCAATCATTCAACCTAACATTGATGTTTCTGATCACCCACATCAATGTTTCTCTCTCTCTCTTTCCCCTCCCTTCCCCCTCTCTAAAAAATAAATAACATCTTTAAATATACAGGGTCCGGCAGAAGTAATGCCCACCTGAGTATGGTTGGTAGGGTAATAATATGAGTGTAATAATTTATAGTTTTAATTTGAGCATTTCACCTAAAATGTCAGATGGTGAGCTTGAGTGTGAAATTGTTATGTTACAGAATTAAATGCTTATGATTTTGTAATAAAAGAGTTTATAATAAAAAGGGGACATTATTTGTGCCGGACTATCTATCTATATCTATATAAAAATATAGGACAGTGCATTATATTTAAAAATGGAGAATTAGCCCTGGCTGGTTTGGCTGAGTGGATTGAGTGCTGGCCGGTAAACCAAAGGGTCACCGGTTTGGTTCCTCATGTGTCTGGGTTGTGGCCCAGGTCCCCAGTGGGGGGTGTGTGAGGGGCAGGCACACATTGATGTTTCTGTCTCATTTTCTCCCTCCTTTCCCCTGTCTCTAGGGATAAATAAAATCTTTTTAAAAAATGGAGAATTATTTCTTGTCATATTATAGTTTATTTTAAAAATAGATCATCTTTTAAAAAAATTATATGGAGGTATTAGGCTAAGATACATAAACCTTATTGTATAAGTACAGTATTTTCCATAGAATGTCATAAAAATCTTTGTAATTTTTAGCAGGCCTGTAAACCAAATTACAAAATATTAAATAATTATGTCATAAATGTTTTATGTGATTCCACAGTGTGTTAAATATGTCTTCCTTAATTTGTTTTACATCATCGATCTGCCATCAGGAGAACATGAAAGTCTTTGTTATGTGCTGGGTGATTTTCAGAGGTGAAGCACCGATTTCCTTGCTTTTGCACACTACCATGGTGATCTCTAAGGGTTCCCTTTCATTAGTAATTTGGGCAAGCTCTAAAATCAGCACCTGGTTAGGCTGTGGAGATGACTTTTATCCAAAGGGTGTGAAATGATGTAAATGTACTCTGTTCAGAATTGCAGGTTTGTGTGTGTGTTTGTATAATCTTGTTAAAGTTCTATCACCATACAAAATTTAACACTATTTATCTTTCAGTACAGGTATACCCAGAACTGAAAAGTCTAAATTTATAGTACTATATGTGTGTTTTTGTGTTATCTACCAAGATTTTGATAAATGTTTATCAGCTTTTTTTTTTTTAGATTTTATTTATTTATTTGTAGAGAGAGGGGAAGGGAGGGAGAAAGAGAGGGAGAGAAACATCAATGTGTAGTTGCGTTTTGCATGCCCCAAGTGGGGACCTGGTCCGCAACCTAGGCATGTGCCCTGCCTAGGAATCGAACCAGCGACCCTTTCCTTCACAGTCCGGTGCTCAATCCACTGAGCCACACCAGCCCGGTAAAGGTTTACCAGCTTTTGAGATGGATTTTTGGGGGGATCTGAAGTTTAAACTTTTAAGTTTAAAATTTCAAGATTAACTTGATTTTGTAGATTTTTATCATATTTTATTTGCAATGTAGGTAAAGAAAATGGATTTGTTTTTATCATTTAAGTACAATCTTACGATGATGAGAACATAGGTGTGAATTTTTTTTTGAGGTTCCTGATCCAAATCCATTTTGCTGTTTTTCCCTTTTTACTTTCTGGTGCCAGATATGTTTTCACTTAAAAACCTAGCCTTTTTGCCCTGTCTGTGTGGCTCAGTGGAATGAGTGTCGGCCTGCAAACCAAAGGGTCACTGGTTTGATTCCCAGTCAGGGCACATGCCTGGGCTGAGGGCCAGGTCCCCAGTGGGTGGCACATGAGAGATAACTACCATCAATGTTTCTCTCCCTCTCTTCCTCTCTCCCTTCCCCTTTCTAAAAATAAATAAATAAAATAGTCATGGCCTTTAAACTATAAGTCGATTATTTAATTTCTGCTTCCTTCTACCTCTCCCGCTTGTTATTTTTAGTATTCAGTATTCTAGAGTAGATTTTGATATAAAAGAGAATAATTCTTATTCTTCTTTAGAAAGTTTGTTGCTGAATTGATGACACATTGAAAATGTATACCCCATTTTCACCTCTTTATGTTCACATGCCCTTTGTTTCGGGGCATTGCTCAAATTTTCCTCTTTGTATGAAGATGTTTTGTGTAACAGACTTACCTCAAAGTACTTACTTACATATATGGTGACCAGTTTCACCCTCAGTGTATCCATCTTCTTCTTGGAAATCTCTCATTTCTCTCAATTGCTTCTACCTCACATGTTTTTTAAAAAATGATTACTTAAAGTTTTCATTAAATAAATTGTTTTCTACTGTTCTATTATTTCTACTGTCAGTTATTAATACTGAATAGTAACTAAGTTCAGAGTTGTCCAGCATTTTTTTCTCGTAGTGACAACTGAAATATTTACAGTGCTCTAAAGATGAAACCAAGGGGTGCTGCCATTACATAACAGGAAGGACTCTGAGGTCATTTCAGTTCCTGGGGGGTGAGATGAATGAAGACATTTTTTTTGGTTTAGTCAGTGGTTACTTCTTTACAGGTTTGTCTGGCCTGTAAAGTAAAGCCATATGGAAGAAGAATTTGAGGAGGAGTTCTATATTTTCTGTCATTTGTGAATCTGTCTTGGTTACAAGATTCTAGCTACTTATTTGGAAGAGTTAGGATTCATCGTCTGTGTATAAGGGGCTGTGAGTTGGAGGCTTGGGAAGAGCTGGAAGTTAAACCCGGACGGGGCAGTCCGGAGAACGATAGTGCAGTGTAAGCATGCCATTCATGCTGAGGACTCAGACAGCAGTGGTAGCAAACACTGATGTTTCTGGGCACTCACGTTGTTCGGTTCCAGATTATAAGCACCATTACCCGAATAAGATCTCACTTGTAGTATGAAGCCAAGATTTGGTGACAGTGTAGCCGTTCCAGTGGCTTCACTCCTGAATCAGTTCAGAGTTCCTGCCTGCTAACATCTCCCTCTTGCTGTCTCTGATTCTATCTCTCTCTCTAAAGGCAGGTCTTCCCCAGACCTCCCTGTTTGGTGTGGTCCTCTTCTGTCCTTGGACAGTGATGGCTTCAGCGATCACCTGTGTGGCTGTTTACCAAATCTATACCTCACGCTATGTCTTTTAAGTTTTGCTTATAACTTTTCTAGCTCATGCTTTCAGAATCTCCTATGAGCATTTCAGACTCAGTACACATAAAATGTAAATTCCCATCTTCATCTAATGGAGCAATTTTCAACCGGTGTGCTGCAGCAGGCACACTGGTGTGCCACAAGAATTTTTAAAACATGCAATACCTGACGATTTAGTCGGGCACTGACCTCTCTCCCCTTAGATTGTCAAATAAAAAATGACAACAGCCAACGCAATAATAGCCATCCCGTGTGAATGAATCAAAATTATACTTAATTGTTTTGTCAGATCGGCAAAAAATACAGTATATTTTTTGCTGTGCCACAGAATTTTAGTAACTAGTTTATGATGTGCCATGAGATGAAAAAAGATTAAAAGTCGCTGATATAATGTCTTCCTTCTTGTGATCCCTATTTTGGTTAACACCACCAGCTACCTCATAGTTATCTGAGCTTTAAAGTCTTTGTGTACCTTTCTTTAAATATTTTTTCCCTTCTAATTTTAGAGCAGTACTTGATTTTAGTGAGAATTTCAAACACTGACGATTTTAGAAAATTAATTTTTTTTGTAATCTCATCCTTTAGTTATAGCTACTGGTAGTTTGTTGTGTGATGATATAATGTAGTGTTTAAAAAACAAAAATTACCACAACCCATAAGAAATACATTTATGTCATGACTTGGCATAGACATGCATGTGTGCATCTGAAACAATCCTTTAACAAAATACCCTTTTTATATGTGATACACCTTAATATTTCCCACTGTATTCCATTAAAAACAGCTGGTTGTAAGCTATTAAAATTACTTTCATGTCCCACTGATAGGTTGGAACCCATGGTTTGTAATAGAGGGTTGGCCAAAAAGTCCATTTAGTTTTTTCTAAAATAAAAGACACATCTTTCATTTTCACCAATAACTATTGGTTGGATATTTTGAGTATGTTGGCTATCTCCTGCTGTTGGTTTCTAGTGGTTAGAAGCCAGGGGTGTTGCTGAACATCTTCCAATGCATGAGAAAGCCCCACAGCAAATAATTACTTGTTAAAATGTCAGTAAACCAAGAAACTTCTCCAACCACTTTTAACACCTTCAATCACAGCACCGTCCCCATATATAGCACAAATTTTTCTTTGCGCTTCAGTTGCGTTTTTACCTTTCTTGAGATAGTGAAGCACAGTGCACCAAAAATATTGTGTATTTTCTTCCATCTTCAATATTAAAATGGCTGCACAAAAACCAATTTTGATAATTTTTTTAAATGCACATTGATATGACAGCTGTTACAGTACAGTGAACAAAATTGTTTCAAATGAAGTTAAATACAGCTAAGCACTACTAGAGCCATCGCACGGAAAAAACTAAACAAACTTTGGACAACCCAACAGAAGTCATTCTCTAATATTTTGTTCATCTATTTGTTGTAACTTTACTAAACTACAGGGTCCGGCAGAAGTTAACACCTGCTTGAGTGTGGTTGGTAAGGTAATAATATGAGTGTAATAATTTATAGTTTTAATTTGAACATTTCACCTAAAATGTCATATGGTGTGCTCGAGTGTGATATTGTTATGTTAAAGAATTACATGCATATGATTTTGTAATAAAAGTTTGTAATAAAAAAGGTGTTATTTGTGCCAGACCCTGTATTTTTGCTGTTCCCTGTACATGTCTTCCTCTTCCCATTTGTATCCTCTGTCTAGATTTGTCTTTTCCTCCATTATCATTTATGCAACTTGACCCAGGCTGGAAGAGTTTAATATGTCATCTCCAAAAGCCTTGTCTGACTTTTTTCCCTGACAAAAGAATTATTGCCATCTTTATACTTAAACTATGTAATAGGACGCTTTATGTAGCTTTATTAACACTGCTTTTTTAAACAGTAGTCATGTGTAGCATGCTTTAAAATTTGCCAGCAGTTTTCATAGATGTTCTCTCAGTTGGATTAAACCCTACAGAGTACCCAGCATAGATACTCTGTATTAGCATATGGCCCTGGGCAGGTTATTGCTAGAATTCAGGTGTTTTGATTAGTAATTCAGCAGTTTTCCTAGTCACTGTGTGTTCCCCATTTGGTGTTGTACACATTTTCCAAATGTACAGCAGTCTTACAGTTGTCATTGTAAGCAAATCACATTTTGGGCTAGCTGGGTGTACAACTGGAAGCTTGTGGCATGACGTGACAAGCTGGTCTACCTAGATTCAGAGGAGAGCTTTGCTGATTGAAAAGACTGCTTCTAGTTACTAGGATGGGCCCATCCAATTCCACTGAAGTCACCCATGACCCTTAGGTGACTGAGACTCAATCCTGGGACGTATGAGTCAGGATGGATGCAGGGATGAAGCCTGCATCTTTCATGGGTATTGCTTTGGCACATAAAAGATTTTTATATTGATTTTTTTTTTTTACTTTAGCTTACATTTTATGATGAGCTTTAAAAATTATAAAACTTTTCAAAAATACACAAAAATAGAGTAGTGCAATGAACTCCTGTGTTCACCCATCACCCATATTCAATAGATTTTGCTGCAGTTGTTTTCAACATCCTTGATTTTTTAAAAATCTGAGATGTTGTGAAGCAAATTCTAGACATTTAGTTCTATCCCTATACTTCAGTGTGTGATGAGCTTTTAAAAATAGTATTTTTGTTACATAATATTTGAAAGCTTTTTTAAAAACCTAGATTCTTAGCTTTAGTAGATCAAGGACTCAATAGATTCATATTCTACTTAACCCTATTAAAGGTAGTTAAACAGAACACACTAAATTCTAATTCTGTTCAACACAAGGGGGCTAGAATATCCAGCAAATGTTTATTTTAAGAATATGCCCTCCAAGGGAGAAATGGCTTTTTGCTTTAAAGAAAACCTGTTTTTTTCTGAATTAAATTTCTTTTTTACATGTTACCTATAAAGTCCCTGGGGGGAAGCAGTCTAGGAAATAAAAGTCTTTTCCCTTGTTCTTACTGCTCTATAAAATAATTAAATATATACTTAATTTTACTCACTTTTCTAAATACACTTAGAATTCCTCTTTAAACCATGATTTGGAGAAGGGAAAAATGAACAAGTCAGTTGTATTTCAACTTTAACAGTAAGATAGTAAAAGGGGTTAGACTCGTCATGAATTTTAGACTCCTTGAAACTGAAAAACCTCAGATACATTTTTAGATTATGAAAATGGAGGCTACTTTTGTACTAGTTTAAATTCTGGGTCTGTCACTTGATAGTTCTGTGACTTCGGGTAAGTCATTTAACCTTTCTGAGATTCACCTGCAAAATGGAGATTATTCTTTCTAACTGGCATGGTTTTGAAAACCAACTTCGATTCTGGCCTGGGAATTGTGTTGCCACCGTTCAAGGCTGGACAGGTCCATGGGATTTGGGAGACAAGAATATTCACAGAGCCGTTGAGACGTCTGACATGCCTTTATTCAAGGGTGGGCAGCCCACGAGTGCTGCAAGCTGTGTATCCCTCCGTGTGTCACCGCATGTCTGCGTGTCTCCTTCCCTCAGTGGGAAGTCTCTAACCCCCTCATATGCTAAATACAGATAATGCCAGCAGGGTGCCAGGACATTATACAACAGAGCTTCGTTCTACGCATGCAGGCTCACTCAAGGCTGTGGAACATTTTATTAGACTCAGTCTCAAGGCTCTAGGAACACTGCTTATCAGGCCCATTCTCAAGGTTATGGGAAACTGCTTCCCTTAGTTGCCTAGACATCTGGTGAGGAAGCCAGACTGACTCCGTTTACCCTACAAACATACATGCTTATTGATACTAGAGGGGGCTTGGAAGATAAAGGAGAAGGGATAATGGGATAGTTGGCTATAAATATATGGAAAAATTGAAACTTGACTCTATGTCATGCCATTAACTAAAATCAATTCTGGGTACAATAACAGGCCTAAACATGAAAGGCACACCTATGCAACTCTTAAAAAGAGTATCTTCATGACCTCGGGGTAGGGAGGACGTCTTAAGACTAAATCATAAATTCAACTACAAGAAAATTAAGAATTTATATTAATCAAAGATCTTGATAAAAAGAGAAAATATTAGCCAGAAATTATTGGCAACACATAACTGACACCAAACTTACGTAGAACATTTAGTAACTTGTACAATCTAGTGAGAGTAGAAAAATAGGCTAAAGCTCCGAACAGTCTCTGCCAAAGGGAATCTCCAAATAGAAAATGTGGATGAAGTGCTCAATGTCCTCAGTAATGATAAATACAAAATAAACCCAACATACAATCACCTACCCACAAGATATTCCAAAAATGAAGAAATCCTCACAACTGGAGTACTAGAATGGAGATGGAGTTACAGAAAGACTGAGTAGTGTTAATTTTGAGAAGAGTTTTTAAAACAGTTTGGCATTACCTAGTAAATTTAAAGAAAGGCATACATGATTCCCAGTAATTCTGTTCTTAATTATAGGCCCGAGAGACTCTGGTGCTGTAGGCAGCAGGATGTATGTACGAACTGGAAACTCCTCCTGCACGTGGATTTGTTCAGCAAGTGAAACGAGATAATTCAGAGTGTTATTCCACGTGTGAGAAGTTTATAAACAAGTTTATGCACAACGTTGTTTAAGGGAACGTACTTGAGTGGTAGTAACACACGACAAAAAAAACAAAAAACAAAAAACAAGGAAACGATTCTCATAAAAGCCGGAATAGTATTTGCCCTCTAGGGGGATTGCCAGTGAGGGGTGACTGGTGGCCTTTCCCAGGGATAACGGCTCTGTCCTATGCTCACTTACTCTGGTAGTGATTACACATCTGTTCTATTTTATAATGATTCTTTAAACTGTGTATATGTGTTGTACACTTTATCTATGTATGCTTACCTCACAATAAATAAAATTAAAAACCAAAAGCAGTAAAGCAGCATAACAAAACTCGCTAATGGCCAAAGCAATGACGGGAAAACATCGCTCCATTTTCAAGAAATACCTCGGTCTGTTTCCAGCAACGGCTGACCTAACTAGGTGATAGCTCACTTTTCCCAGACTGATAGAACTTAAACCGTGTCATCTGACCATGAGGTTTTTTTTCTGCTGAAATGAAAAAAAACACTAGCTTTATCTTGACACTAGTTTCTTTGATTAGTAAAATCGTTCCCCACTGCATTTTTTATCACTTCAATTTTTTCAATTATAGTTGATGTTCAATATTACATTAGTTTCAGGTGTATGGCACAGTGATTAGATGTTTATATAGTTTACGGAGTGATCCCTCCATTAGCCTAGTCCCCTCATTGCTTTTTACGAACCAGTGTGTTTAATGGTTTAAACGTCTTGATTTGGGCTGTATAAACAGTTTCAGTAGATTCCAGCCAACTGTTAACTGCTTCAGATTTTCTAAATTCATTTAATCTCCTGTTCGCGTGTGAAGATGAACGCGAAGAGGAGGGCAGGTGCGGTGGCCGGAAACCCCGGCGGACGCGCGGAGCCGGCGTTTGCACGTGGCTCACACCCGCCGGGCCGGCCTCCCTCGCGCGGCGTCGTGGAGGCCCCGAGGGTGAGAGGCGGGCGTCGGCACCAGGGTCCCGCCCTCCGGCTCCGCAGACCAGGTCTCCTTCCCGTCCGCGTGGACAGCCGCAGGTTTAGCGGCGGCGGCTTCGTCCCCTGCCAGCCGCAGGCTCCCCGGCCCCCGCCCACTCGCGGCGCTGCGGCACGGCGGGCGTCCTCCCGCCGCCGGGAGCGCTGTGGGTCGCAGAGGGTCTGGTCGCTGACGCCGTGGAGGCCGCCGCGCGTCTGAAGGGCGCTGCTGGCGCGGCCCAGGCAGTCCCCGCCCGAGACCGCGCCGCTGCCGCCGCCGCCGCCGCCATGGGTAAGGGGAGCGGGCCGAGAGCGGACTCTGGGCCCTGCATGCGGGGCTGAAGGCCGCGGCCGGACGAGCGGTACCGGCGCTGGTGGGCACCGAGGCCTCCGGGTCGGAACTGGGGCCGAACGCGGCCCGGGCCTGGCCGGGGCAGCGGGGACTCGGGGGCGCGCGGGGTCACCATGGCAACGCGCGGCCGCCCCAGGTTCCCTCCGGCCCTGGCTCCGGGGCCTCAGGGTCGAGGGCTGTCAGTCCGCCGACTCCAGCGAGCGAGGACAGGGCTGGCGGGGGTGTCGGTCCCTGGTCCGGGGAACGGTCGGGGGCGGGCGATGACAGCTCAGGTTTGGGGGTGGCCGAGGGAAGACACGTCTCAGGTTTTGGCCTGAGTCCCCGACACCCAGGGCGGGGGAGGGGCGGCGCTGCCGTGCGGGACCCCGGGTGAGCCCTCCGCGAGGGTCCCGCGGGCGCCCCGAGCCTTTTGGACAGTCTTACTCGGGGAGGGAAGATAGGTGGGCAGGGAGGGGCTCTTGGGCGGGCGCGCCGCTGCGGGGCGGCGAGCGGGGGACGCGTCTGCCAGGGCCGGCGGGGCGCGGCCGGGGCGCAAAGTCTGCGCGGACGCCGCTGGCGGCGGGGCCGGACCTGCGCCGGGCGCTGCAAAGGTACCCTTTGTCTGGTGGTCGCGTCGTACATTCCGGACTGTGATGGGAGCCGTTAAGAAAAATGGAGAATTTCCATTGATTATGAAACATTAAGTGGTTTCGCCCCCGAAAAAAGGAGGGAGTCATAGCACTGTGCAGATTTGAAGAAGTGTGGAGATTTTCCACCTGCTAGCCAGGTCGTAGCACACGTGGCTGTTTGCATCTTTTGCCTGGCTCTCTGGGATTAGAACTAGAATACTTAAGATCATTGGGAACCCTGGACTTTTTGTTCAATGAAGGAAAAACGGACACTTGGTACTCGGGGGTAGTAAACTTGTCAGAGACTATGAAACGCTTTACTAAGTGCTTCGTTTTTCTGCACTTCATTTTGTCACCTGTGTTTGCTGAAAATATTCCTGCCACTCAAAACGGTAATGAGAGTATGGGGAAGCCTCTGAATTTCTAAGTAAACGGAGAAGAAAATTTGTGGGAAAGAAAAAATATTTTTTGTGAATTGAAAATATCAATTGAAATCAGTTTTTAAATATATCTGTTAACTTGTTACTCAGCTGAATCAGTTGTGTGGAAGGGCAGGGAACCTTAATGTGAAACTGGACCCTGTTTTTATTTCCTCTCGGAAAATAAAGGAATCACACAACATAGAACAACAGTTAGGATGAAAAAACAAGATAATTAAAATGAGTGAAAATTGAATGGCTTCCCATGTATTCTCTCGTCAATGTGTTTTTGTTATTTATCTGTCATGATTGTTGTGAGTAGTACTGGTATCTTAGAATTTTAACTACCTTTTATTTTATTGCCAGTTTATTCTGAAATTTTTTTGCCTTGGAATTCATCCTTGGATGGTTCCTGCTATCCACCTTTTGCATGAGACGCTTAAACATGTTGTATATTAGTCCAAACTTACCTCTACAGGAAGTCGTTTAAAAAACCTCATTTTCCCTGAAGGGGCATCGTAAAAGTAAAATAAATACCAAAGAATAGCCACTTTGCAGGATCTTGAGAATAATTCATAAATGTGGACTGGAGTGGGCAGGACAGAGTTCTGTACTTTATGTGAGAGGGACATCAAGTGAAGTTAACTAAGGTGTAGGTTAGTTAGGAAGACTAATTTGTCGACCAAGGGAAAACAAGCCGCTGTTGGTTTTATGGGGGAAGGAAAGAGTTTGTATATTTTTCAGTGTCATGTCTTGCGAACGATCTTGGATTCCTTTCTTGTGCTTTCAGCTACAAAAGACCCCACGGCCGTAGAGCGAGCAAACTTGCTAAACATGGCTAAACTGAGCATCAAGGGACTCATTGAATCTGCTCTAAGCTTTGGCCGCACTTTGGATTCTGACTACCCCCCGTTGCAGCAGTTCTTTGTCGTTATGGAGCATTGTCTGAAACACGGTCTTAAAGGTATCGCGCGACTTAAAAAAATTAGTTAATCCCTTCCCCATCTTAAACATCCTTCAAAATATGTGGGGGTTTTTTGGTTTGAGGCCATAGTTATTGTTACTTTAACAATACTCAGGTTGGTTTTGGGAGAAAAAAGCCTACTGCTTTATGTTTTGAAATGGCTGGTTTTAGAAAATGATTACTTGCTGGTGTTTGTTTAAAAAGCGTATTTAACTTAAAAGTTTTTAACATACTCTGAATTGGTTTCCATTTTCTAGGACATTTATAGAGTTATATTAAAAACGTTAAGTTTGGTGATTCTGATATGAACTCTTTTTACTAGTCTAA